>OMNV01025951.1:0-11538 GCA_900303265.1 Brotula barbata | reverse complement strand
TACTCGGACTATGAGTCTGACTCTGACTCTGACTCTGACTCTACTCTACTCTACTCTGACTCTGACTCTGAATCTACTCTACTCGGACTATGAGTCTGACTCTGACTCTGATCTACTCTGACTCTACTCTACTCTACTCTGACTGTACTCTACTCTACTCTACTCTGACTATGAGTCTGACTCTGACTCTGACTCTACTCTACTCTACTCTGACTATGAGTCTGACTCTGACTCTGACTCTACTGTACTCTACTCTGACTCTGGCTCTGACTCTACTCTACTCTACTCTACTCTACTCTACTCTGACTTTGAGTCTGACTCTGACTCTGACTCTACTCTACTCTACTCTGACTATGAGTCTGACTCTGACTCTGACTCTACTGTACTTTGAGTCTGACTCTGACTCTGACTCTACTCTACTCTACTCTGACTATGAGTCTGACTCTGACTCTGACTCTGACTCTACTCTACTCTACTCTGACTATGAGTCTGACTCTGACTCTGACTCTACTCTACTCTACTCTGCTCTGCTCTACTCTGACTCTACTCCACTCTACTCTACTCTGTTCTACTCTGACTCTACTCTACTCTACTCTACTCTACTCTACTCTACTCTAACTCTGGCTCTGGCTCTGATTCTGATTCTGACTCTAACTCTGGCTCTGGCTCTGATTCTGATTCTGATTCTGATTCTGATTCTGATTCTGACTCTGACTCTGATTAAACACTGCAGTGCGACTGCCTGTAACCTAAGGAACGTGCAGTACTCTGATTGAAGCATATATATGACTTAATAAATGAATCTCCAAATGTGTTCTCTATGTTTATCAGTCAAAAATCAGTGCTAAAGTCCAATATTAATAATGCTACTTTTTCAAATGTCATGTAAGCCCACTCACTGTGTGAGGTACTACTGTGCCGTCATTATTCTGTTCAACACACACACACACACGCCTTTGGTGTCTTCTGTCTCCTTGATGTCTTTGTTGCTTCTCTGAGTCGTTAAAATGCTGTTAAGATTCTTCAGATACCTCTGGTTGGATTGTGTCAGACACTTTATCTGTCTGTGTGTGTGTGTGTGTGTACATTATTGGCCATTGTAGTTAGGTCAAGTTTATTTGTATTGTCCAGTACAAACGGTTCCTGGTCCAGCCCAAAGTTCAATGAAGACAGTGAAAACCCCCCAAAAACATGGCTGAAAGAGGACGGATTGAGAGAGAAATTCCCTCTGCTGCAGGTCTGACACCGGAATACGTTAAAGAAGCTTGTAAAGAAGAAATGTTTAGCCTGTGTTTTCTGACTGAACGTCACAGTTTGGGTCACGTACGAAGGTGAGCCTGTTAAGAAGAAGGATAAAACTAATGATCCTTAATGGGACCACCTTGAAAGTCAGGACCCCTGGAGGCCTTGTATGGCCCCGCTAAGAGCAGCATTCCTACTTCCCCCGATGGTCCGACGCAGAGAGGTTGGGAAGCGACATAAAACACTAAAGGTTTTCTTCCCAGAGGGAGGGTTTACATGGCTCTGTCTGCTCCGTGGAAGGTTGCCTTTTATTGGAGAAGTGGAAGTGAAAACCCTCTTGTGTGAGGAATGTCTTCTTTGTTGGTCCAATTGCCCTCATTTACAGCTTATGGAGTGGCACAGTTCATTCACTGTCTTCGTCTTCACTGATAAACAATTACTAAGTGTTGGGAACAGCTTACTGTAGCAGCCCTTGTCATGCTAAACACCAGTCACCCACATACTCCCTGGGTTTCCACTGCCAGGTTGGAGCCAATAGGCGCATTTTTGAGGTCAAAAAAGTTGAAATAATGAAGCAGGCTGAAGGTGGAGAAGCTTTTCACCATCTCACAGCTCTCAGGGAGTCAATCGTCCTCAGATCTGACTGATTCTCACAGACCAAACGGGAGAAATGACTGTCGGAAGGTTTACGGTCACATCTCAGTCTAAAATGATCCGGTGAGAGTTGGAATGTTGAATCAGAGATGGCTGAGGTGTGTTTCCTCCATCCTGCTCCAAATACCCCAATATTTCATCCTGTGTTTCCATTGTGCAGTGTTACGGAGCGTTTCCCACCTTCCTGCTGTTTGTCAGATCTTCTTGTCGTCCTTGATGCACTGTGGTTTTCTGTTTTTTTATAGCTGTAACTTCTCTGATTAAACTCGAGAAAATCTCCTCTTCAGTCCACCAGACGGGCTCGCCTCGCCAGGAAACAGGACTTATTTACTAACTATCTTTGGATGCGCCTTTTAGATTGAAGTTGTTGAATTATTAAAAGAATATGATTCTCGCTCGTCTTAGTCTCTTCGTCCGCAGGTATTTCACCCTTCAATGTGAGTTTGTATTAAGTGGCAGCATTTGTCCTCAAATTTATCACAATCTAGATTTTCATGAGGTTGTCAGCTGCAGAGTTTCAAAATGGTCAGGATGACCTTAAGTTTTGGATTCTTTATTTATTGACTCACCACAAAATCCACCTCAACCAAGAGTAAAAACGTATTTGCAAACCTTTGCATGTCACCATTCCTGTCACGGAGTCAATGGAAACCCCGGCAGTACCACGAGCCCTGAGCAGGTCAGATGAGGCTCGACCTCTGCAGGATGTTTCAAGGTTGAAGCTGCTGTTTGGTATTTTGCATGCTGATTCTTGTATCGGTTTAATGAGAGGAACTCCGGCCACGTAAGGAGACTCTCAATGCGTTCTAATGCACGTTCAAACTTTGATTATAGAAAGGATCCGAACTACTGATCGTTCGACTGACTTTCACAACAAAAACGTCCTTAAAAAATGGGGGGTTATGTGAATGGATTCATTTCTAATTGTCACGTGTAAATGTTGAGTGTTTGTAGTCTGATCCTGATAGCTGCTATGGGTTTTGCCCTGCAGTCTACAGGGCCAAAGGCTTCTGTTCTGCTTCACGGCTAAACTGCTGTTTTGTGGTGGCCTTTGAGAAACGTGTAGCGTGGGGGTCATGGTGTGCTATAGTGAAGGCTCACAGTGTGGGGCTCTTTACATTCACATCTGTCCGCAGCCTGCATTAACATCACTGAATGCATGCGAGGCTTAGAGCAACACCCACACCGCCGCATTAAGCAAGAGCGCTGCTTTCCTTTCAGCACATTGTCATGCAGAAAGTTTGAGTGATAAAAAGGTAAAGTGAAGGGAATGAAGTTTATATTCAATTATACAATGATACAATCAGTGGAAATAGAAGATACAGACAAGAGAATTTAACAACAAACTTGGAAAAAGTTTAAGCTGCATGGAAATGTATTAAATTTGAGAGTCTGTTTTCATCAGGCTGATTTTACGCTCATCACATGTATTTTTCAAACATCAAATATTCACCTTAATGTGACTGGAATCAGCACTAATCAAGATATACACACTCAGATTATTATTATAAATGGGTGTGTGTACATCATAATGTCCCATCAGAGTATTTGTTCTTCCTCATTTGCCTCATTCTGATATCAAGTCTTCGTGGTGTTGACCCAACTATAGTGGTCTTTTGTAGGATAGGGGGCTTGGATCCAACGGAGATGATGCCTCATTAAGTGTGAAGAACATACTCCCACGGACATTGTCAAAAATGTGCTTCATTATTTATTACCAACAACACAGACATGATTTAATCTTCAATCTTTCCACACCCTTTTCAACTTTCCAATCAAAACAAATTCTCCTACTTGTTCGTCCATTTATTTGTATTGTTCATTTCAGCTGTAGGAATACAGATTTAGGTAAAAAAAAATATTTTGGTCAATTAGCAAAAATCATCTCAGCTTTAAAGTGAAAACACATATTTGAGTCATATAGCTACTGGTGTAAATTATACTCGAGTATGAGAAGTATTTTTTGCCTGATAATTTTATGTAAGTATTGTAAATCAATATTTGTGTTCCTGTCTTGCTGTTGAGTAAGGGAGGCTATCAGAGTTGGATGGACCATTTGATTGGTTATGATGTCTCGCAATTGTTACATTGCATGTGGTCAACAATTGATAAAATCATAAAATGCCAGAGGTTGAAAAAGAAACAATATTTCTCTATAAATTGTGATTTCTTTGAAATGCCTTTGCTATGAATTGTGCTGCATAAATAAAGTCGGACTTGATTTGATTTGTAATCGGATGCGTGATCGCAGGAATTTCTTCCATGAGCTGAGAGTTGTGCGGGTTTGGGCTCAAAGTTTGCTCCAGATTCCAGAGTTGTGCCATGTGAGCCCCAGACCCCTTTATTGGTTCAGGCCCCAGGCTCTAACAGGGGACAACATTTTCACGTTTGCATTTAGTGAATGTGTCATTATAGCATATTGTGTCTGGCAGCCTCAGCACTGGGCACCTGTCCACTCGCATTAGGCTGAATAAAGTGTGTGAACATCTCCACACACAACAGGCCTGGTTTGTGCAGTGTACGCTTAGATCAGTGGAGACACAGATTCTGTATTCATCCCTACACTTAGAATAAAACTGAAGGCATGTTTAATCTGTGTGCTTATCAGTGTGTCCACAGGAATGTGTGTGTGTGTGTGGGTGTGTGTAAAACAGTAACTAGTTTTCAGATTTTCTGCAATTTTACACCACAAATGCATTTCTGTGTTTCATTACAAACTTGTGTTTAAATGAGATTTAGCTTATTTATGTTACAAATGCATTTATATGTGTGTCTAAAGAGAGAGAGAGAGAGAGAGAGAGAGAGAGTGGTGAATTGAATCCTTATCAAAGAGAAGTTGGAGGATTTATGTGTTGAGTTCCTCCCTCCTGTGAAAGCGACCTTGTCCCTCCCTGTTGCTCTACACTCCTCTATTCAGCCTCCAGAATGCCTCAGTGTAGTGCAACGCTTGTCGGAAGATGCTTATTACGTGCACACACCCACACACACACACACCCACACACCCGTGTCCACCTAGCACCAGGCACATGTTCGCTGATAAAAGCAGCTTTTTCATGAAATGTGTGCTTTGCACTGGAGGTCAAATCACTCCAACTTTCTGTTTCTTTTATTCTGTTTTTATACATTGATTTTGTATTTCTTAACTTTAAATTTTTGTACACCATTATGCAAAGAGATACAAACAAAAAAGCAGAGGTCTGTTCCCACACGTAAGGAACGGCTTTGATACCTGCTGTCTCTTTTTTCAGATGTTTAGCTGCATTTTCACTGAAGATACGCAGACATCCTGGTTAGACAGCGATGACATCATCAATTGTTCCCTGCATGCGACCAAACTGTAGCATTTCTCAGTTGTTAGGTCAGCCTTGGATGTTCTCGTCCTGTTGATAGGAATTTTTTCTCATTTTTAACATTTGGTGATAGCACTAGTTATGGGGACACAACAAGCTATCTTGTTAATCTGCGAATAGATGATCATTTATACTTGACATAAATCATTAATAAACAATTATTTGTTGGCACTTGTATGTCAGCAGAAGATCTTTTTAACGACCTAAACATGCTCGGCTACCTTGGACATATCAAAAGCCCACTGCGTTGCATTGTGGGATGGCCTCATTGATTAGGGACACATCTGTCGCTGCATTAAAAATAGATCTGAATCTGATATCTTCTCCGCAGCAGATTAAAGTGTCTCTGGACATTTGTTGGGGCTGTATGCTACACGAATGAAATGAAAAATGAAAGTAAAACACAAGGAATGTGAAGGGCACACTCATACTTGACATTTCCTGCTGCTCTTTCACATTTACAATCAGACATTGGCCTGATGTCCACGCCTGTACCATTCCAGCGTGGGTGTCGTTGGCTGGCGTACAAAGCCACCGACCGCCATCTTATCACTAACTAGTCACTGTTTGCACTCCATAACAAACAGACAGCAGATACTGCAGTTAGCACCCAGCAAGAGGCTGCACCTGCTCACACAGGTCACCTTGTGTTACTTTGACAGCATTTTATTCTTGCTGATTTGAAACCTCTGCCACGTTGCTTTATACTTCCTGGTCCTGTGCTTTTGTGTCCAGGTTGTCTGTAAGTAAGACATGAGAACGTAAAGCCAGCAGATGTGAATGGAAGCCTGCAAAGATTCAAACATGAATGTAAAACCTTCATTGTAAGTACATTCAAATTTAAAACATGAAGGTATTTTTAGCTTCCAAACACATCTCCATGTAAAATAATGGTGTCTGGTACGAGCAGTCCAGGGTCACGTGACGATGTCGCTGGGTGTTAGCGAGGCTCAGTTTGGGGAAACAAACGTAAAAATGGCAGATGACAACAGGAAAACAAGTAAAACAAGTAAACTGTGGATGAACAAGTCTGAACTCCACAGTTTAACAAAAGATAAATTAAAGAAACCAGGAAGCTAAACTCAAAATGAACAACTGCTATGTAGCTAGCTAGCAGGTCGACTTTGCTGCCTTTGTTAGCACAACAACTCTTTCTGAGCTAGCACAGAGTGATGCGCTGTGTGAATTGATTGATGTCTTTGGTATGTCGTGGTATTAAAAGCTGGATAATGTGTTGTCTGGTAAAGCCTGCCTGTTAGCCCTAACGTCATTTACTGCCTTGATAAGGTTTCAGTACATTACAGTGAGTTTTATTCAACCTACGAGTATTTGTCATTACTGCAATTAAAGACAAAAATGTGATCCATCAATTTCATTGTGACGAATGTATGGACTTCATGTCCCATGAAGCTACGTACGGTGACTGAGAAGAGTGATGCATGCTGGGATATGTTCACGGGAGAAGCTGCTATCAAAGTTTGTTTGCATGTGTGTGTGTGTTTTGAGTAAAGTTCTTTGACAGTATTCCTCATTGACTCCCTGTATGACAAGTAGCTGTGTAGCTTTTGCCTAGCTACACTGATACATGTGGGAAAGTAGTTATTTACTGGGAAAGCTACATTGTTTTGAAAACAGGTGAGGTAGTGTGAAGCCACTGTAAATGTAGCTGTCAGCATTACCATTCTCAGCAAACGCCTCAAGAACATCCATTCAAAAAAACGGGATCATGATCATGGGATTCATTCTTTCAACGTAGCCATGATGTTTGAAAAGATGATTCACTGCCTTCGTTGCAGTTTTAAAACGCACAAACTTATACCGACTGCAACGAAAGACCAAGAAGAAAACGGCGACGTCATAAGTTTGCAAATGTGTCTTTATTTGTGGAACGTCGGTGCCTCACACACGGTACCGCTGAAGTGATTCTCCCGAGTGAAGAGGAGTATACACAATTATCCTGACAGCGTATGAATGCAGGATTATTCAGCCAAAGGCAGACCGGACAGCTCGAACTGAGACTGCCTGTCCCACTGGAGGGCTGCTGCGGACCAACAGAGGCCCTCTTTGACTATAGTCCCTGTTTATTGGACATGCCTGGGAGGACAGATGCGCAACAAGTGTTTTAGTGTTGTTCCCACTGCTTGTGCGCACACACACACACATACACACACACACACAGATGGACAGATTGACCTGTTGTTAATCAGGCACATGCCAACATGATGCCGCTCCGTTCCTCACAAATGGCTGGATGAGCTTATGTGTGTGTGTGTGTGTGTGTGTATGTGTGTGTGTGTGTGTGTGTTTCTGTAGTGTGGCGCACAGCCTGGCACACTGCTGAACAGATGTAAATCCAACAAGCCTGACGTTCCCGCCAAACTGACCCCTAATGCAAGCCTTCCCTCCCCCAACACACACAACAACACACACACACACACTGAGTCCAGACCCCCTCTCAACACCCCCACCACCATCTTTCAATCTTTCCATCTTTCCATCTTTCTATCTTCCACCAGAGTCCATAAACTCACATTTTAAATATTTACATGCCCTTTACATCATTCTGCGATTAAATAAATAAACGTATTTCCTTTTTCAAATGTCTTCTTCGTCATCACCCGTGGCTGAAATGAGACTTCTTTGAGTACTTTGTGGGGTATTTACTAATAAACCCGTTATTGATATCGTAGTTCTTGTGGTGATACATAAGGAACAAACACATATGATGCATCAACACAAGAGGAGAACCTTCTCTCTCATATGGTCAGAGCAAAACCTGTAGTTTGGCTCCTTGATAAAACAAATCAAGACTATTTTACTAATTTGCATTTTAAAACTGTATTTTTAAATATGATAAATATTGCAAATCCATTTATTAAAGCATGAGGAGTTTGCTGTCTGTGAGACCTGGGAGCTTAATCACACTTCACTTAAAGGTACTGACCACATATAAACATAAGTGGTCTTATATACACTCGCTCAGCACCCCCACCTCTCCCTCTCTCTCTTTCTCTCCCGCCAGTATCCAGTCACACACACACACACACACACACACACTCAGTCCAGCCCTACATCACGCTCCCCTCCCTCGTGAAATGGGAGGTTATGGACACACAGTGGCCTTGTGTCGGGCACATGGCAGACCAGTGTGTGTGTGTGTGTGTGTGTGTGTGTGTGTGTGTGTGTGTGTGTGTGTGTTGGACGATCAGGCAGGTGCTTCTTTTGTTTCAGGGACAGTAGCGCTCATCCAGACAATGGTCCAGAATGGACAGTTGCCCTCTCTGCAATATGGTGGCCCGTCAGCCCCGTGGCCCTCGGCTTGCTGCCTTGTCACAGTGTCAAAGACGGGGCTGGAGGGGGTCTTTAACCCCGAGCGCGCAGACAGACACGCAGACAGACACACAGACGGGCAGGCAGGCTGGCAAGCAGGATTTCCAAAGTCTGATTGGTCCTCGCATTTGTAATTGAATAGGATATGATCTGATGCCCACTGGCTGTGCTGTGATGGATGATGAACCGTAAACATGGTGTGTCTGTGTGTGTGCGCGCGCGTGTGTGTGTGTGTGTGCGCTGATAGGAATGACATGGTTTGTGAAGATTGTTAAAGGAAGCTCCGTTGTTGGGACGGTCCCCTCACAGCTAGAAGGTCCTGGGTTTGATCTGTTACTTCTGTATGTCGGCTCGGTGATAGATTAAGAACCTGCTGGTGTTACAGAGGATGGATGGATGGATGGATGGATGGATGGATGGATGGATGAATGGATGCATGGATGCATGGATGCATGGATGGATGGATGGATGGATGGATGGATGGATGCATGGATGGATGGATGGATGGATGGATAGATGATGGATGGATGGATGGATGGATGGATGGATAGATGGATGGATGGATGGATGGATGGATGTTAAAGGTATAGTTTGGACTTTTAAAACCCAAATTTATTTACCCACATAAACATAAACCCAACACAGACGTCTGCCGCCATGGCGCTGAACTTTGTCCTCCGTATGAATTCCTTGGTACCATCAAGGCTCATCTTCACGCCCGACGGTGAGCTCATGGTCATCAGACGCAGACAGCGTACGTTCTTCCCGAGGAAGAGGAGGGAGGTCTTTCAGGCTTCCTATAGGTTATTTGTGGGGTCAATAGCGAGCGTCAACATCACCGCACAGTTTACACATCAAACAGCAGATGTGTGCTGAATGAAGGGGCGGCGTGGATGAAAGGGTGAAGGATGATGGCTCATCAGAATCACAACAGAAACACAACTGTACAATCAGTACAGCGGCTTCTCTCTATGTCATCAGGAAAGTTAGGCCTCATGAAAAACAATAAGAAACAAAGTACAGCATATAATAATATCAAAATCTGAAGGATAAAGTACAATGAGCAGCATGTGGAGGGACTCTACAGGGACAGGTGTGTCCATGGGAACGGGACGGAGGAGAGCAGTAACTTCAGTTAAAAGGTTTCGAGGAAGAACTACAACTGTGCAAATATATAGACGGTAGCGCTTCAAACAGGGAGTGTCCAGGGTGTGTGATGTCTTTGCAGATGCTGCTGGTCCTCTTCCTCGGGCGGCTCCTGCAGAAGATGAGCATCAGTTTCTGTTGGACCTGGGCCCGTTTCAGCTTTTGCTGGGCCTTTGAGAGGTGTTGTTGGTCCACGTTGACTCCCAGGAATTTGAAGTTTTCCGCCCTTTCCACTTCTTCTCCTTGACTGTGAAGGACCTTTGACCTATGCTCCCTTTACCTACAAAAATGAATACGTCCACTTCAAGCGGTGTAACGGTGTAACCGCTTGAAGTGCCCTTGCACATCTGTGTACGTCCACTAGAGGGCGCTTCTGAGTCAAAACAAAAACATCCTCCTCCATCTTTGTGGTGTCTCGCTGGCGTTGCTCAAATTATTGCCTGTGCTGCCGGGCACTGCCAACCAAGATAACCGGTGGTATCTGGTATATCTGTAAACTTTTAGACAATGTGCAGGGATACGGATGAAATGAACACAGACAGAAGACTCCGTCGATGTCTGTGTATAACATCGAGCATGAAGAGGATAAATGGATAAATGGAAGAAGCTGGGGGTAAAGTTCAGTCACCAGGCAGAGAGATAGACCCTGAAGATATCTTTGATCTGTGTATTTACCATAGGAAGTGAATGAAGATAGATGTAGGGATGTCCTGGATGAGAGCGATGAGGGGGATGAGGGAGTGGAGGAGAGGGTTAACCAGGTTTACATAGGCTGGGGATGTGAGTGTACCTAACGGAAATCAAAGTAATTTGTGGTGAATTGAAAGCTAAACGTTCGTCCTTTGTCCGTCACGCCGCCGTGTCTGTTGACCACAGCGACACACAGACCACCTGTTGTCCAAATGGCACGCATGTGTTCACCACACAACAATATGGATACATGAAGAAAAGTAAGAGGGCTCCCCCCTCCGCTGCCTTCTATTCTCTCACGCCATCCTCCTCTTCCCACACACCTCCCTGACCTCATTCCATACACTTGATCAACTTTCTTGTGTATGTGTGTGTATGTGTGTGTGTGTGGTCAAGCGTGGTCATCACACAGTGGCGACCACTCCTCACCAGGAGGCCTCCGTCTTACTGCAGAGCTGACCTGCTTCTCAAGTCATTAGTAGCATCCACACACACACACACACACACAGACACACACAGCTCTCCCCCGACACTGCTGCTCATTGGTTCTGACACTCTGTGTGTAGGTGTAGCCTCAGAGTAGATACCTGAGTGACCGTACAGTATGACTACAGAGATCAAGAGGAGAAAAGTCCTGTACAAATAAACAACGGAACAACAAGCAACGGAACAACAGAACAACAAGCAACAGAACAAATCATTTGTAGCTCCATCCATGTGTTGATAAAATGAAAGAAAATCCAACCAAACACAGACAAACACAGACAGAGAGAGAGAGAGAGAGAGAGAGAGACTAAATAAGGAAATAAGGGACACATATGGAGGAACTATGGACACACACACATACACACAGACACACAGAGACACACACACAGACAAACACACAGACATAGACACAGGCACAGACACACACACACAGATACATAAAATACATACACAGGCACAGACACACACACACACACACACACACACACACACAGATACACACACACATACACACACACAGACACACACACACACACACACACATACAAACATATACACACACACACACACACACACACACACACACACACACACACACACACAGATACAGGGAGGAGCAGGGGACTGACCCTACAACCTT
>OMNV01025950.1:188177-198552 GCA_900303265.1 Brotula barbata | reverse complement strand
ACCAGTTTTGCTCTACGACCACTTTTCTGCTTCACAAGTTCTGACTAGCTGCTAGCCTCTGGGTAGCTGTTAGGCTATATGCTGCCATTTGAACACAGTCTAACCTCCCATCCGCTAGTCAGTATGACATCATCTTCCTCTCCTACCTCCTCCCTCCTCCCGCTCCCAGCCCTGCTCCTGTTGCTCTCCGTTTGTTGAGATAAATAGTCAATTCCCTCTGGTTAACTAGCCGTTAGTCGAGGTGGATTCCCCTGGGATATCCAGCAGGGAAGATAAGAATATAGCAGCTAGCAATACACTACCTAACCCATCGGCATCCCCTGGAGGCTTTGTTATGGTCCCAAGGGATGTTCCGGATGCTCCAGACTCAGGATGTTCACTGAACACACCACTTCTCCCGTCAGGGGAAAATAACGCATCACATTTCAAAACAATTTCAACAGACAAACTGTTTGTC
Source organism: Brotula barbata (assembly GCA_900303265.1). NCBI lineage: Eukaryota > Metazoa > Chordata > Actinopteri > Ophidiiformes > Ophidiidae > Brotula > Brotula barbata. The sequence goes on along the minus strand of OMNV01025950.1, from coordinate 198,095 downwards.
ATAAGGAATTTTGGGATCGTAAACATAAACAGTTCCGTCCCAAACAACATAAACAGACCATAAACCGTCAGAATGTATGGTTACATATTGCACAGCCCAATGTCTGATTTAACACATCGTACATATAATAGCGCACATCGCAATTTTTCTCAATCTCCAATCCACACCCCAGTTCAGAGAAAAGCAATTCGGCAGAGGGAAGATGCTCAGGTTACATATTTGGCTAAGCTGTTGCCGAGTGAATCTTTTTTAATAGAAACATATACCAACGTGTGGTGAGCCAATTTTGCTAGTGATAAATAAGAGATAGACGAGTCTGTTAAAATTAGGTTGTCTTCCATTATTACGCAAAAACTATAATTTTTAAACATTAAAAATGATTTACCAATTTTCTTTGGCATCATTTTTAAAAACACTTTCCTAACTTTGTGGTATTGCCAGTACTAAAAAATCAGTAACTAGTGATGGAGTACTAGTGTCTACTTGGCTTGCCAGATGGGATCCTCTGACACTGGCTTCCTGTTCCTCTCCTCACCCAGACTGGCTTTCAGTTACACAGTAAAAATGTAACATGCATACTAGGCCTGTGTGTGTGTGAGTGTGTGTATACTTGGCATTAATAAGTAACCACAAAAACATCCCACCATTGGTACGCGCTAATTTCTTCAGTGTCTGTCTGTCTTTTTATATCTTTACTACTCTCTCCCTGTGACACTTTGGTTGTCATAGTTACATTCATTAACACACCTTCTAAGCTCTTAGTTCCCCCATGTCTCCTTTTCTCACCCGCATGCTCCATTTCCTGTAATATTCACAGGTTCCGACCTAAGAGCCAGAGCAGTGTTGTCACAGTCACAGTGTAATTGCACTTAGTGCAGACAGACGAGGCCAAAAATAGAAGAGAAAACCAAAATAAATACATAGAGCATGTTCAACACAATAGAATACAGATTTGTCTGAGGAACATTAACAAATAAATGCATAAATCCTTTAGTGCTTTCAATGACACATTCATATAATGTCCATCACGCAACAATGATGGTTATTCTCCACAGATAATATGCCAAAGAACAAGTGTGATTTTCATGATTCGCTCCTGAGCAGCGATACAGATGAAAAGGATTGAAGTTTTTTGGGAACACCTCAGCACTAATTCTCACTCTAAAACACCCACGTCACAGCATTCCCACGGTCCTTTCTGTAAAGAATGAACTACTGATACACATACTGTATGTTGTCATTCACATCAGTGCTGTTGTTGTTGCCATGGTTCTATCATCACAGATACGCTGTGTCCCTAGCAACAGGTGGAGAGTCTGGGCAGCGCCGTCTTGTGGGGCCCATCAAAGCAAAAACATGTTTCTATCCTGCTTTCTCGCATCTCTCTGTTCCCCTCCTCTTTGTCTTCAGATTATTTTGCTCTTTCTCTCCTTGCTCCACCTCTTTCAGCTCCCCCCTCTTTGCTGTATTCTTGTCACTCTTGTCTCCCTTGACTGTCTATCAGCATCAGAGCAACAGAACAATTATCCCTTCTCTTTCTGCAAAAAAATTCCAGCTTCTGTCTCACCTCTCTTTCCACAGCGTCCTCCTTCAATGTTACGTTCCATCTGTTTTCCCTGTTCTTCAACTCTCCTTTCCATCTTCAAACTCTCAGCACTTCTTGAACTGTTTTTTCTCTTGGTGCTTTTTTTCTTCTTCTACCGATCGCTTTGCTCTACATCTGAGAAGCCTCTCCTCTTCCTCTCTCACCTCTGTCTGCATTTAAATTCATCAAATAGAACGACACTCATTAATCCTTGGTGCCTACAGAATGGCCTGACACACAGAAACATCTGCATTCAAACCCCTCTGCCTTCCAAAGGAAGCATTAATATTTAAAGACTAATTGAATCATGTATATTGCTTTATTTTACCACAGGGAAAGTCAAAAGTACCCGTTACAGGGAAGAAAATATAGAGGACCCTCGTGGAAGACAATAAAAATGAGCTGACTAAACATAAGGAAGAACCCTATAGAAAAAATATGCTCAGCCAGCAGAAATGATTCATAACAAAATGCTATGAAACCACACATACAGGTCAGAGGTAAACAAGAAATTATATTTTTCGGCTCAACCTTATCTCACTCCTCTTGGAATGATTTCTTAACACAGAATCGGGAACGATTTTACTAAATAAATCAGAAACAAAGGCTCAACACACACACACACACACACGCACATGGTGTCTCCACCCACTCAACCAGACATCCACCAAATAAACAAGTATGAATCTCGTGCCTTTGAACATTGAGCAGTCACTAAAAAGGCATTTCTGTTTACAAATTATACTCATATTGGGTTCATTGCTTAAACACTTGAATTCTCAAAGGAATATTAATTTTGTCATGCTGTCAGCATCTTGTACGTCAGGCAGCTGCATCATTAGCCAATCAATAACCAAAACTGAAACAACAGCAAAATAATCTAGAATATTCTACTTTGTTGACCCATAAACACTTATAGGTAGAAACTATACCTTTAACAGACTTTCTCTCCTCCGCTCCTTTCTGCCTTTCTTATCCACCTTACCCTCCACCAGCAACGCTCTTCAGTTTTCCACCTCTCTCTCCGTGGTCGTTACCAGGCTCTCCCCTCACCTTCCTTCCATTTTCTGTTTTCTCTGGACCACTGTCTTTGGACCTAATCTTTCTCCTTTCATCTCCTCAATCCTCAATGGCTTGAATGTGAAGCCCATTAGAGCCATCACCAACATACCTTGCATAAAAAATGTTGCAAAAGGATTTGTGTTTATTTTAGGGATGCAAAATCAATGTTATTTTATTGAACAACAGAGTAATAAAAGACACAATTAACAGCAAAGTATCCACAAGGTAGGCTCTGTCTTCAAAGTCCAAAGCTGAGGACAACCACAACAAAGAGATGCTCTCTAACGACCGAATTGGCAACTATTCAACTTCCTGAGGAAAATTAAGAGGATTAAATCATCTTATCGAATGACTAAAACAACCAAATAGCCTTTTATGTCTGTGTAGTAAATAAAGCAATCCAAGCCATTAGAAAGCAGCAGCATCCAGTCTCTCCAAGAAGAACTAATAAAGAATTTTATATTCTTTTTTATTGTTACAACTAAAACAACAAGAACATGTTTACAAAACCAAGTCATGCTGAATTTTTCTTTTACCTTCTTTCCTTTCTTTTTGCGATGAGCTGACTTCCCGATAGACTTGTCTTTTGCCTCCTCACTCATTGCAGCAGCTGTGTACGTATGCGAGTGTGTGTGTATATGTACAGATATCCAAAAAGGGTTTTAATCCAGCATGGATGAGCGAGGAAGAGTCGAGTGGCAACCACTCTCAACATGCACAGTAACTAACTCACTCTCTTGCTCACACCCACTTTCACACACAGTCAGATCTCCAACACACACACACACGCACGTGCGCACACACACACAGGCATACACACACACACAAACTCCATCCGCGAGGAGAGGAGCCAACAAGGCTGGCTGGCTGAAACGATGGAGAGGCTGGGGATGCATGGACACAGACGCATGTTCTCTCTGTTGCTCACTCTCGCTTACTCTTCCTCACACACCCTCATGCACTCCATTTGTACCTGTGTATGACTGTGGTTGCCTCCCACACACTCCACAAGTGGGGGCCAAGCAGCAACAAGCTAGACACAGTCCAATTCAGTAAAAGCAATCAATATGAGCTAGCTCATTGGCAATGGCAATTTTTGTATATGAGTATGTTTGAGTGAGAGAGAAGGAGAGAAAGAGAGAGAGAGAGAGAGAGAGAGGGATGAAGAGAGCCAAAGATGGTAATCATACAGTACAGAAGAAAACAGAAAAGGATTTTCTGTCTAATGAGGAAATATTGCAAAATAAAAAATATGGGGTAAAAGAGGCTAATTTACTCAACAATTGATTCAGATTTGTAGTTTGCAGCTTAGCAGTTTAATGGTCGAGCTAGAGAACGCTTTACCTTCATTTCCTTCCTCGTGTCTTCGTCGTTTAATCACATGAATGCCAGGAAAAAATAAAAACATATTTTTGTCAGTTACTACATAAGAACAGACAAGACTGCCAATGTTAACTTGCTTTTTCTGTTTCACACCAATTCTTGGGATTTGGATACACATTTGTCATTATCTCGGATGTTTCAGAAACATGCAGTTAAATGTATTTAGCTGCAATAATGTATTCGACCATCAGGGGGCAGAAAACCTACAAAATACGCTAAAAGGCACCCAGGCCTGTCATCAAGTTGTTATGTCTAATGTATCAGCACACAGATGTCTACTTCCACATACAGGAGACCGAAAATCAAGTATTAATTGTATACATGGTGGGTTATTAGCATTTATAACCTAGTAGAGTTTAACCCACTAGTGTTTACGGCACTAACTCGTGTGTTAATTCTACAGAGACCTCAGTTTTGATTTGTATTACCTTCTGATTCAGCTATGTGAGTCCTGTGGAGTGGTCAACTTTGTTCACCTGCTGCTTATTAACATTGTCTCTCACATTTTGGTTGTGGACAGTTGATGTTCAGCAAGAGTAGCTGAGCTTGTTAGTCTGAAATGGCTGTTTTCATGCAAAAATCACCTAAAATAGCCACATGGCTGCAAAGTTTGTAATAACTCTTTGGATTTTGTCTCTTTCAAACAGTGCAAATCATTGGTGTTGAAGTTAATGTAAAATATTATTAATTACTGGCCAAATATTTGTTAAATATGCTTCATTAAATATGTTAAAGTATCTAAGTATGCCCTATAAAAATCACACAGAGGCATTTGGACAACAAAAAGCAGACAACATGACTCTCTCACTGATGATTCACTGGCCTTTTGTCTAACATGATAAGCTATATGTTCAATATTTGCCATCGGTCATACAGGCCTCTTTCATTTACTCTCCGAACAAAAGAGTGTCTTTCTCTCTCTGATGAGAGAAAGAAAGAGAAGAAAGGGAATGTTTCACATTTAATAATGCCCCCCCATCTCTCTCTGCCTCATCCTTATCAATAATGAACAAAGTCAGAAGAACCCCCTGTGGCAGATCACTATGGATTATAGCTCTGTCTCTCTCCGTGTGTGTGTGTGTGTGTGTGTGTGTGTGTGTGTGTTCATTGTGCAGGGCAAAGGATTATGCCAGTGTGAGACACTTTGCCCTGCCCAATTATAACCACAACACACAATGAGGAGCAGAGGGATCCACTACTCCTCACTATTGTCTTTCTCCACACAAAAGAGCACATACATACACACACACGCAGAACCTCACTGTCCACACACATAGATTTCTGTTAAAATGATGAGTGTGCACCTGTGAGAGTCAAGTTAAATATTTGTTTCTCTCGTGTCAGTCAGTAGAGAAAGACAAGCTTACTGTACGTCAAACTGTAGCCCTTCCAGTTCCAGTTCCAGTAAACAAGACTACAGGCTGACATCTGCTGGTCATGGCACGTTATGACAACATCGTAATCTAACATCCCATGAGGATACAAATTAACAGTCTGGAGTACAAAATATACAAACATAAGCACTACAAATAACATTTTTGGATTTCACAGCCATTTTGTGTTTATTAGTGCTCATATTTCACTGAATGTGGTGTTATATTCCAGTTAACAATATTATAGCAAAACATATAATACCTAGAGGGATGTAGATATGTATTGTAAAAAATTGTACGGTACACAAAATACTTTTGCAATCGTGATTGACTAATCAGTTTGGACGAGTTAGAATCTTTATTTCCTTCATCCTCCTCAATAAACAACATGGCCAGAACCTCCTGTCAGATATAATCCCACACAACTACCTATAATGTAATATCCTTTTGACTACCCTGCTCCCTTTAAATGCCTCCGATTGGCTGAAAATGATTTTAGCTTCATGCAGTTTTGAATTCATACAAAGCGGATTTGAGTTTCAGTGTGTTTATGTTTTAAAATGACCAAAACATGCCTATCTCTTACCCCATCTTTCTAATGTGTCTTAATAGCCAATACCACCACCCCAACACGCACACACACACACACACACACACACACACACACACTGTGGCTCACAATGGTTACATCCATGGGCCCAGAGGTAACACAATACTTTCATAGCCAGCATTCTCTTTCATACAGCCATTACACCACTGCAAAAGGGAGTGGCCTCATTGCTCTAAGTGCCCCATAAACATTAATTCTAATAGGCTGAGAGAACTTGTGGTTACGAGAGATATGGGTTAGTAAGTAGCAGTGGGTTGCTAATGGTACCAAAACAGAAGTGAGAAATAATAATGGATATCTACGATAAAGGACAGAATAAGCGTGCCTAAGATAAAAAGCTTTTGTCCCGAACAGACACATTAGAAAGATCACACAGAGAAGGCCGCGTCTATATATAGCTTCATGTTTATACTTTAAGATTTACATGTTACATTCCTCATTGTAGTGGGACTGTTATGTACAAGTCTGCTTCACAAATTACAGTCTGCACGTGTTTGTATCACAGAAGGTGTTAACCGCGACCAAAGAAGCTTTTGATGTGTGGACTGTGTGTGATGTAATGACATAAGCACAGTGAGTGGTTTTAAACTAGAACTACAACTTGGCAAGTCAATAATGTGCTTGTTTAGGCAGATTATTTTTGCATTTTGTTTTTTAGCCATGGGAAATTTTGAGTTGTAAAATATAATGTTTGTAGAAAAACTGTACCTAAGCCAACAGGCTTGTGTCTGCTTGCCCGGATGACTTTTTTTCTTTTTTTTTTTTTAATCAACCCCTAACACTCCATTATCATTGCTCGTAAAAGGTAAACTCTGATAGAGGATAAGGCCCTTTATATCAACATGTATAAACTGCGCAGGGGTGAGTTTGTTTCTCACAATGAACAATGACAAACATAAAGCTGACATCTGCCTCTGCTCTACACCTCTGTCTGCCCGTCTCATCCTCAGGATCTCAGGTTTAATAACTCACAATTCGGTCTTTTACAATCTAATTTGTCCACCATTTGATATTCTGCTGATGCTTTGTGTTAAAAAGTGACACAACAACGATAATGCATTTTGAGTAATGTGAAGTTGAGGGGATATCTTGAAACACTTCGAAGAGTTTTATCTATCAGTGTGTGTGTATGTGATAACACTGGTCTTGTGTTGACATTAAAAATCCAGCATTGTATACTCATACACTCTATTACACTGTCATATGTAGTACACTTGGATCGTACAGAGTTATAGTTTGTAGACTTCTGAGACCCTTGTTTATGTCGTTCTTCCATTAGGAGTCAGCAGCACAGCAAAAAGGATGACAACCCTTTGCTAGTTTCCCACCATATGATTAAGTTCAAGGTCTAAAATTTTAACTGTGTACAGCCTGTGCACTTCTGAATGCAGGTAGTGAGACAACTGAATCGAGAGAGCAACATTAAGACAGCTGCCCATCCTGTGGAAATGGCAGGAAGTCTTATTTGTTCTTACACAATTTTGACAAACATAGGTGAGTCCTATTTACGTACATGGAATAATGATAGTTCAGTCGATTCACTTCACTTAGATTTGCCTACAAATGACCCTAGCACCAAGCTCAGATTGAAAAAACTCTTTCTGTGATATCTGCCACACCATGTAAAGTAAGCCGCACCAAGAGATTCTGCTGTTCATCTTCCTGACATGCAGTATCTATCTTTTAATATCCTTCTTTTCCACAGTCTTCCATCTATCCAGTCTAACTTTTCTTTTCTCCTCTCGGTCATTCTGGCGTTCTCCAGTCTTTCCTGTATTTCACTCCTTTCGTGTGGCTGTCCCCAGTTCCCTCGCTTCAACTCAAATGAAAATAACTATTACACATTTATACTTTCAACACATTTTTGAACAATTTCTCGCATTCAAGCTCTTTTTTAAAACATATTTTTTGTAAGCTTTTTCCATCTGAAACCAAAAATTTAAATATGACATTTTTGGGAATGGGTGTATTGAGCTGAGCTGTCTCTGCATACTAATGCCATCTTTGGGCAGACACTTGATAATGACGATCCAAGAGGAAATGAGTTTTGGACATCATATTTAGTTCCCAGGCCTATGTGCCACTGTAATGAATGAATCCCCATGGTGACAACCCAATGTGGGATGATTTCTCCATAGCAACCACGAGCACACTATTGGGTGAAACACTCAGTTCTTAGAAAAAAAACATTTGGCTTGACAATCCTCTGTGTATAATTAATGGAGCGTCTGTAGGCAGGGGTTACCAGAGGCCTCAGAGTATTACAATTTTTACATTTAAATGCTGGAACATGTGTATTGTAATTTTTTTCAACTATTATGATGTAAGAAAAATTGCAGATTTTTCTAACTGAAAATTGAAGACACATCGGATCTAAAACGTCTGATATCTTTTTATCTCTGTAAAACATTTGAGCATTTAAAGTCTGCGTCTAAATGTTTTTCTTAAAATATTTATTGAGATAGATCTTGTTATATTTGAAACATTACGTCACATAAACTCAAACAAACTGAATGAAGACTGAAGAGCTTGGGAATATTTGGGAAGAATTTGTCATTTAAGATGACAAATAACAGCTAGAATCGACAATAATATAACGAGAAAAGATGAATTCTGTATCCAGCATTCAATGTTCAGTACAAGAGCCACACGTTTTCATATAAAACAGCATGACAAGATTGCATATTTAGGTTAAAGTGTGTGAAGCATGTTAAAGAAACTGTCTTTAGGAAACTTTTAACAACACTACATCATGTGGACAAAGTCCTTTCATTCTGAGAAGTCACATGGTTATCTGGTGATTTATTTAGTCATTTACTTTGTATTTTTAAGTGGTTTTGGATGTGCTTTAGTTGCTGCTTGACTTGCATTTCCCCAAGAGAAGAAGTGGACCACTTTTCTGTGTTTGACCAACATTTTGCACTAAATGAACACGAACACCTTACTTGACAGACCACTATATACCCACTCAAAGTATACTATATTCATCATTCTCACATTGGAGCTAAATGTCCTTGTAAATAGAAATTTTACGCAAGTGAAGCATAGAAAACACTATCACGCATTATTGGGCTATCTGCTTTAAATGAATGAAATTCTAAATGTAGATTGAATTAATGATTACTGATATTTTCGACGCATTTATACACTAATTAGGATCGTTTTCAGTTTTGCGCACCTGTCTCAATTTAAAATAACCCAGAATGGTATCTGGTTTGAATAGCAAAGTACAGGTGCAGATGTGTGATTTATGTTTTCCCACATCCGACCTTGACTGCATACCACAAATACCACACACGCAAAAACTCATTCATTGTGCTTCTGATCTTTTCATGGGAAATCATCTGTTTGAACACTCGCCAACAGCCATGGAAAACCAGGAGAGAAAAACTGCAGGTTTTTGACTGGGCTCTTTCTGTTTATTCAAAGTGATCATTTTTAATATTTGTTGCCTAAAAAAAAAAATAAGAACAAAATTTTCATGGCTGACAGAATGACTTCCTCTCACCTGAACACAATCACTTGATTTCTGCATTTTTAGATTATTTTTTCTCTTTACGTGGCTGTTAATCCTTAATCCCTCCCCACACTACTACCACCAATGATTAAAGTTGCAAGATCCTAATCCTAAACCTAATCTAATCTAATCTACAACGCAGCATCCAATGACTCTTATTTAGTCCAGAGTAAAACACTGCCAAACAGGATGGCATGTTTGTGAATCACCCTGAATGAGCACGAGCTAAATGTCAGAGAAAAAGGTTCGCAAACGCTCGTAAAGTAACAATAAGAGGCTCATTTACAGAAGGGATGGAATCCCTCGGGCACACACAGGCTCACACACACACACACACACACACACACACACACAGTGCTGTCTGTTTTGAGTAATGGCTGGATGATCT
>OMNV01025950.1:126102-175160 GCA_900303265.1 Brotula barbata | reverse complement strand
TCAGCTCAGTGAAGTAGCCTGCATGATGACAAGCAACCTGTAATTTCACATATCATAGAATTCCTAGATTTGATACAATTAATGACGACGCCAAGACATTCATTATTTAAATGAAAGACTACCTTTATAACGAAAGAAACAATCTGACAAAAGACAAACAAGTTAATCTACTTTTTTAGGTCAAAGGTGTTGTCAATGTGTGTGGTTTAAGATTGTGGCAAGACAGAGATAGGGGGAAAAGCGAAGTCATTTAAGTTTTCAGATGAGTTGTATTATGCAACCCACTACTTTCATCTCACGTTCCTGAAGGAGTCGTTTCTTCTGGGGAGCCAGGTGAATGCGTATAATTTCCTTAGAGGAGCTTCAGAAATTACCTGGTGGATTAGCAGAGGTTGTTAGTGGTCAGGATCAGCATAGCTCCCCAAGGGAAAGAGGAGCTGAACCCAGTAACACCACTTATGTATGATCTGCCCACCTGTGTTCATTAGCACATTGAACTGCACACAGGTGTGACAAGTTGTGCAGCAGGCAGGGCGCAACCTGCCTCATCTGCTTTTTACAGATTTACAATTAGAGTCTCAGGAGATTCACAACACCAGTCTTTTTTTTCATTCTTATTATATTCTCTACTTTTCAATTATCCGCTGTTCTCCACAAGCAGCCCTCCAAATGAAACAATTTACTTTCATTCATCCTAAGGTTTTTTCCTGGCGTTTGTGTGTAAAATCAATTGTGTGATTTGGATCTAAAAAGTTTTTCATCATTTATATTTTTTTAGGCTCCATTTGCAAATCAAATCTCGCATTACAAAATCTGCAACCTCAATATATCAAATGGAACTTATCCTAGTTGCACAGGCGTTTTTAGGGTTTTCTCAACTCAAACATGCCTTCTATATGTCCGACAAACTTAAAAACGGTGAAAAGAACAGTGCGGTGTGTATTCGCAAACATTCACAAAATAGCACAGAAACGCCTCCTGTTTTCCCTCTGACACCGATCGAGCCGCCAAACACTTGACTGCGTAATCACGCTATCTTGAGCGTTGCCGTTGGTTGAAAGTGTTGACACCACGTCATTATAGAAGTCCATTTCTACCTCTATATCCTTGGTGTGGCTGAGATGAGATTCGTCGCAGGATCAAGATGACGATAATGATTGCTCTCATTTTTTTTCACAGCACTTCTAAGCAAGGTTTGACAGACAACAAAAGTGGAGGCTACAGATGAACACACAGCCAAGAAATCAGTGAGGTGACACCATGCTTGTAATGAAATGTGCTCCATTCTGCTATTACTACCGTGGTGTTGGAAATGATTATACTTGACCATCCAACAGAGAGAACAGCAGCAGCCAGATCTCTGTGATTGAATTTTATCGGAACCTAATCGTGGGACTGGAGGTCGGTTACCAACCACCTCATATTTTTTTTTTATGATTGAAAATACTTTGCCGGGTATGAACAAATTCGTAATAGACTCTCTCATTTTTACTCCATACCTTACACTTCTTTATTCTTACTTTTATTCAAAAATGGCAAATATTATCCCACTAAACAGCCTGGAAGATGATTGATGGATGTCACAGGGAATCGTGCGAGCATGGTGACTTTTTTGATGATGTAAAAACGCCCTCGAGGTATCATACAGGGAACGCATGATAAGAACAAATGTACAATAGAAAAGACGTTGAAAGGCAATCTAAATGCATCTTTGTCCCTCCCACTGACTATTCTCCTCCCAAACCCTCTGTAGAGCATCACTAGGGAAGCTGAGTACTTAAGCCTCACCACATGAGATCAGATCACACCTTGCATGTCAAGCTCATGTAGGATGACAGTGATGCCTTGTGTGATTTATGCATCAGGCATTAGCCAGATATTGCTGTTTGTCTTCACACTCTTGTTAACGGCTGCTGCTCTTATCAATAATGGCACCGGTGGGTCTAATTCCTACAGGTTACTGATAGGCTTCCAGGCTCCTTGGAACATGACGTTTCCATTCAGCGCACACCGCTTGGGCTCTGCCTTACAGATGGCTGTGGACAAAGTCAACGCCAATCCTTCCTTCCTGGGGAATTACACTCTGGACTTTGTCTATACATACTCTGATTGTAATCCCAAAGTTTCCCTGGGAGGATTCATCCAGCAGGTGTGGCAACAAAAAGTGTCGGCGATATTTGGTCCAGCGTGTCCCGAAGAAGCTGAGGTATAGAATGTTTTTAATCGTGTCGTGTGATGGGAATTCCTCTTTTGTCCTTTGTCCCCTTTCTCTATTTACAATCATTTTATAATTTTTTTATTTCTTGATTCGCAGGTGACTGGTCTAATTGCATCTACATGGAAGATTCCCATGTTTGGCTTTGTTGGTCAATCCTCCAAAATGGACAACAGTGACATTTATGACTCCTACATCAAAGTTGTGCCCCCCCTTAAAAGAGGTGCAGAGGTCCTGGTAAAGGCCTTGGAGTATTTTGGATGGACTCATGTAGGTATGATCGGTGGGGGATTGGATTCAAACACTTGGGATAAGGTCGATGCTTTGTGGAAAACTGTAGAGGATCCACTGAAAGCCAGTTTCAAATTAACTGCAGCGGTGAAGTTTGACACCAGCAATCCTGACCTCATTTATCAAAAAGTAAAGCACATTGCAACGGTTGCCAGAGGTGAGAAACGTGTTTCTATAGAGTATAGAGTACTTTGTAGTTATTAGTGACGTATTTAGTCACGTCTTTGCTCAATTTTTGTCCCCCGTCAAATCTGTCAACCATTCTCTTGTGTCCTTTGATCGTCGGGCGCTCAGTGATTGTGGTGTTAACGAACGCTGAGGACTCTATGGCCCTGTTGCTGGAGGCTGAGCGACAGGGCCTGATGAATGGAGACTATGTGTTCTTCCTGGTGCAGCATTTTGAGGTCAGTGCCAGTGTGGTGAGTAAAACTTTCTCAAAACAATTGGTCAAAAGTGACTATACTCGCAATACAAGCCAAACTGTCTATCTTCTTTGTAGATACATTACAGCCAACCCTGAAGGTGTTTCAGGCATTCTTGACCCAGGCTGTGTCCCAACCCAACAAGATCCATCAGAGATTTATTTTCTCATCCTAGTAGTTTTGAAAGTTTTGCAGCCATTTGTTGCCGCACATTAAAGAAAAAAAGAAAAAGAAAAAAAAATTCAGCAATTGTATGTTTTAGTGGAAAGATGCTCAAGTTTCTGTAATTGCCTGCAATAATAATCACCAAACAAATGCAGATTCATACAATTCAGAGAGAGATTTGTTTTATCGTCGGGAAAATATGGGCTTTACATTATCATAAAATTGAAATAATCATAATTCTTCTGCTTTTCTTCCGCCTGTTATGAAGTTAATAATAGGTTTCTTTTTTTCTGAGCAGAATAATATGTGGAAACATGCCCTGAACAACAGGATTAACCAGGCTGCCATAAAGGCCTTTGATATGGCATTTATCATTGGCCAAAAAGCCTATGACGGCTATGATTATTATGACTTTTTTGGTCAAGTTTATGAAAGACTAAAAGGCCCACCTTTTCAGAGCAACTTGACATCTGAAAAAGAGGTAAGCATACGTTTAAATAAAATAAAAAAATTCAGAAAGTATTCTCTCCCTCTGTTCACTCAATCATTCTTCATTCTGTTATTGCAGGTTAGCCCATACGCTGCTTATCTGCATGATGCCGTGCTTCTTTACGCTATGGGGCTGAAAGAGGTCCTCAAAGATGGCAAAGACCCTCACGATGGACGGCAGCTTCTGCAGAGATTAAGAAATAAAAACAACATACGATTTTACGGTAGCGTACTCTTTATCGATATCGCTCGAACAGCCAATACAATGAAATTCTGTAGGCCTTTCTTGAGTGAGGCTCCATTAAAAAGAAAGCGAAAATGACACATCTGTGTGCATACAACCTGAATTAAAGCATATACGTGTGCATTAAAAGCTTTGCTAATGGACTACTCACATATCCATCTTGCAGTCTCTACAACAGCCCAGGTGCATCGTTGTGTCGCGTTCTCCAAAACCATTAGCTCCATTTACCTCTGAGTTGCACCAACGAAACGATAAATTGTGCCTTTTCAAAGAAGAAAAAACAAACAAAAAGCAAGGTAATTAAGCAAGATTCTCTCATTCCAGGTGCCTCTGGATTAGTCCACTTTGATGAAGAGGGAGAGAGAAACGTGGACTATTCCATTTACGACTTACAGCATTTACGAAACACCACCAAGTTTGTGCCCATCCTTCATTTTGAGAGTCACTCCAAAGCGATACGGTAACCGTCACTCATATATCATCATATATCATATTTCAGGATTAGGACTTTTGTGATGGGACATACATCAAAATTTTCAGATATACATGACATAAAATACAAATTTCATTTCAGGCCAACTTCTATGTTTGCGTCTGTGGTTTGGCCCAAAGGAAAACCACCATCTGATAATCCAGAATGTGGATTCAACAATGAACTCTGTGCATGGCTAACTAATGGTAAAGTAGCGTTTACAACCACCATCTAGAAGTCACAATGATGTCTTACCTCTAAACTATAACTTCAAATCCATAATATTCATGCCCAGCTTGTAACTTTTGTCATTTATTGCTTTGGTGTGACACAGACATCACCCTGCTGGCCCTGCTGGTGAGCTTCCCCGTCATCGGCCTTCTAGCTGTCTTGTGCATCGGGTTCCTGGTCCTGCAGAAACTCCGACTCCAGACCAGACTTGACGATTCCTGCTGGTGGCTGATCAGCTACAGCGACATCACCATCATCAGGGAACCCTCAGTATGAGCAGTTCCTTCCTCTAAACAGGGGGGGGGGGGTTCCTAGTGGCCTGTGCTGGTATTGCAGGGAGTCTATGGGAGTTTAATATGACTTTGCACAGCAGAAGCAAATTGTAGAAAATGAAAGAATCAATGGAAAATTGTAACGTGTTTACTTGCCTGGATCTGTGTTTACTTTTGATGTGTTACTGCAGGGAATGAAGGCTGTGTCTCTCAGCACCACAGCCAGTAGGAGTGGCAGTGGCTCAGGCGGCTCTGACTCCAATTTATCCGCCAACAGCTATGACCTGAAGGACAAATCAGGGAGAGAACATGTCTTCACCACCATAGGTCTCTACCAGGTACCTCTTTCATTCACTTATAAGCTTTTTTCATCCTATGATGGAAATGTATTGGTTCTTGTTTTCATTATACAGAATATCTCATCCCTGTGACTAATTTAGTTTTTAATTACATTTAGGGCAATCAAGTTGCCATAAGGTACCTTAAGACCGACATTGGTAATACCCAGAAACCCTCCATCATTGCAGAGTTTGGTGTGGTAAAGTTCCTCATGTTGTACCAGTTTGGCTTGGGTTGTGTTTGGGTTATTGAGGAAATCTCAGTCATATACTGTCCATACGTATATAATGTTGGCCTAACCGTCTAAGCCTTTTTTTAAGACAGATGAGAGAAATGAAGCACGAGAACTTGGTGCAGTTCTTTGGCGTCTGTATCGAGCCACCAAACGTTTGCTTGGTAGTCCAGTACTGCAAGAAAGGGAGCCTGAAGGTTAGTGTGTTTTAGAAGCTTCAATTTATGTATTATTATTGTTACATGGAAACGATGACAGTCTTAGAATGGCGATTTTTTTTTCTACAGGACGTTCTGAAGGCTTTAGATGTTGAGCTGGATTGGATGTTCAAGCTGTCCTTCGCCTATGACATTGTCAATGTGAGTCGTCTCAGTTATGAAATATGTGTTTGCCCTGACATAGTACAGTAACTAAACTTCATCCTGTTTCAAAATACGATGTTTAAGTGTGCAATATAAAGATTAATGCTCAAATGTTCCAATGTCGAACAAAAAACAATTGTGTTGATAGAATTAAACAAATATTCCAGGGTTAGAATATACATTTTCACAGCTTTATTCTTAATTATGTCTTCTGATGAACCCCTTGGTGATTTAAACAACATCACTCATAATCCAGGGAATGGAATTCATTCACAAAAGTAGTCTGAAATTCCACGGGGACCTGAGGCCAAGCACGTGTCTGGTGGATAGTCGACTCCAGATTAAACTCTCTGGGTTTGGACTTTGGGAGTTTAAAAACAGGGCCAAAAACAAACTTGCCACGCTGGAAAACCCTCATTACGAAGGTCAGTGAGCGTGTTCGGCTGTTAACCTGCACGGTAAAGGATTAACCCATATCAAGTGTTTTGCGTATCTGGTTTCACAATGTGATTCTTTTGGTTATTGTCTGGTAGAGATGTACTGGACAGCCCCTGAGCTTCTGAGACAAGCTAATCTTCAAATCAATGGAACACCCAAGGGTGACGTCTACAGCTTTGCCATCATCATGTGGGAGCTCATGTACAATTCTAGAGCTGGACCATACCAAGATGTCAACCTGGAGCCAAAAGGTTTGCAAAGAGCCGTTACAAAATGTCACTAATGTGCCTTTGATATGTCTCATCTCAGGAATCACTCAAAATGATGAGAAAATTAGCAGATTTTATCATTTCTCATTCACGGTAAAGCTGCAATAACAGGTATATTTACATCCACTAGGTGGCAGAAAGGAGTCCAAAAAAAGCCTGCGTAGACATTCAGTACTTGGTCAATGAGTCTCAATAGGAGAGCAAAAGTATTCACATGGCCCTCGTCTGTCTGACCAAATTAGCAATAACTGTCCAAACCAAACCAAAATCCCACTGCCGCTTGCTTCTTCCCGCTACATGTTTATCTAGAGATTATTATGCAGTTGCGGACCCCTTTCCAAGGAGAACTCCTTCGACCTGTACTGTCTGCCGAGCTCTGCGAGGAAAGCATCAACGCGCTACTGAGGGCCTGCTGGAACGAAAACCCTGACCGCCGACCACCGTTTGGGTCCATACGGAGACAGCTGAGGGAAACCAGCCCAGACAGGTGAGGCGGTGATGTCACACATAATATCAGTTTTATGGTGCATGATGATAAATTGTGTTTTTCAACGGCAGCCATGTAAATATACTGGACAACATGGTGGATAAGTTGGAGAAGTACGCAAATCACTTGGAGGACGTGGTGGAGGAGAGGACCAATCAGCTCACAGCAGAGAAGACCCGTGCAGACAAGCTGCTGTCCAGCATGTTACCAAGGTAACAGACGCATCAGTCATGCAACTTATATTAATGTTGTAAAAAAAAAAAACTTCAGATTTGAGTAAGCTGTAAAAACATCTGTAAGGCGCCTGTTTTTGGGGGCCTCCATTCATTGTGAGCCATCTCACACATATTTGTGCTGTCGTTTCTTTGGTTAAAGTTACATTGCAGATCAGCTGATGCAGGGAAAGTCAGTGGAACCATGTAGCTACGACATGGTGACCATCTTCTTCTCTGACATCGTCGGTTTCACCTCCATGTGTTCCGTCAGCTCCGCTATGGAGGTGGTCAACTTTCTCAATGACCTCTACAGCCTTTTCGATGACATCATCAAGATCTACGATGTCTACAAAGTATGTGCATAATCTCACAGCATTACTTGAATGGTTGTGTATGTGACAGGGTTATTGCATTGAACTTGTCTGAACTTTATTAGGTGGAAACGATTGGTGACGCTTACATGGTAGCGAGTGGTTTACCCATCAGCAATGGCAATAAACACGCTTTGGAAATCTCCACAATGGCTTTGCATTTCCTGTCTGCAATCAAGGTGTTCAAGATCCACCATATGCCTACTGAGACTCTCGCAATTCGTATTGGGATACACTCAGGTAAGCAAGAGGCACTTGGATGTTTTGTACTCACCCTATTAACAGTTTCACTTCCTTTTTTCTCTTTTGTTATTCAACATTTAATTACAGGAAATATTAGACATATGAAAAACTGGAATACAAACGTACTTGCATATGCTTTGAACTCCGTAGGTCCAGTTGTTGCAGGAGTTGTGGGTACCACAATGCCTCGCTACTGTCTTTTCGGCGACACGGTGAACACAGCGTCTCGAATGGAAAGTAACAGCTTACGTGAGTGAACTGAAACAACACGTAGAATGTGAGGTTACATAAGTTTTTTTTGTAAATGTAGCTAACCAGATAACATTTTGAGCACTAATGCTACACTGCAGTGATGTCTTTTTAACGCAAAATAATCAATAAAATGCCTCAGATCAACATTTTGAGATGAAGTAACGTATTAAAAATAACACCATGACATCATTGTAATGTTTTTGCTTTTGTTGCTGATATAATTGTTGTTTTTTTTGCACAGCCCTGAAGATTCACATCTCTCAGAGCACTGCGGATGTTCTCGTCCAAGCCGGATCATTTCAGCTGGAGGAAAGGGGGGAAATTGAAATGAAGGTGGGTCAGGAATCTTTGTTTATTTTCAGCAATTTGCAACATGTTTTTACTTAGTGTGTGTTCATGTTTGTGACAGGGTAAAGGGTCTCAGAAGACCTACTGGCTGCTGAGCAAAACAGGTTTTAAGCCCCCTCCTGTTGCTCATAACTCCCCTCCTGAAAATCTCAGAGTATCGACGGAGGTAAAGTAGGTCTTCATCACACCTTTCACACCGAGAGCTTTTGAAAATATTTCATGACCTGCGTGGAATTCAACGTGTGACATCTCTCCTTAAGATCAAGCCAATAACATCCCGCGCTCCTGAGAAAAAGACCCAGAGAGCTCTCACCAAAGTTCACATGACGGACTGCCTGATGACTTCAGTGAACATTTGAAGAACTACTGGATACTCAGGCCACATTTTAGATGTTTCACAAGCCGGTGAAACAGGAAATCGCTGCGGAGGATATAGAAGAATACTGCAAAAACAGTGGCGAGAGAAAGGAGCAAAAATAATTACAACATGAATGAGATGAATTACACGAGACGTGATGAAAGCCTGGAACCTGGACTGTGACAGTCATAAATTTAGGAATCTTGATGATTTATTTCTTTATGATAGTTCTACTGTACATAGATTCCAAATGACTCACTGAATTTCTGATTTGTTACAATAAAATGCTGATCAGTGCCTCTGAAAAAAGTTTGATGCACTCTTACATCATCATTCTTCCAGTATGACCGGGAGGGCTTCAGAGTTGTACTACCAGAGAAGATGGAGCGCAGATGTTTGGGATTTTTAATTCAACAGTGCTACGCAAAAAAATGTCACATACTGAAATCTTTTGAAGTCAGTACAGCATATCAACAGCCATAGCACATTAATTTACCATTCTTTAATTTCGCTGGATAACGTATAGCTAGAGGGATAAAATGATAGTTTTCAATCAGTCTTTATTGGAGAATTAATAACATAACATGAAGTATACTTCTCATACATCGTGGAACAGCATTGTGTGAATACATGTGAGAATACAAGTAATATTTGTGATTAATGAGCTAATAAAAAACAATGGTAGTGTAGGAGTGTATTAATACGCTCCCTGAGTCCTCAATGTACCCCCTCCCAGCCCCACCCCCACCCCTGCCATTCCCTATATTCTTGATCCATTTATAAAACCGCAACTTGTGTTTATCATCACCAGCAACAGGATGAATACTGATGTCCCTAGAAAAGACAACAGTTACATAAAGACACGTTATAGCAAATCGTCAGTTAAATCTTTACTTTATTCAATGTGTCTTCTCTGTTACCATAGTATCAAATTTGTTTACCTGTTATGTGTCCATTGTTGGAGGACCCAATAGCTGTACAGTGGAAAAAAAAACCCAGCACAGACAAAAGTCAAAACAAAACATTTTAGCAATTGGCTGCTACTTGAGTCTCCTGATTTGGTATGGGAAAGGGGTATTTAGGTGTACTGTACCTTTAAATTGGAACTCAGCAGTGAGGATCCCCCCGCTCACATCAGCCACAGTGGACAGACTCCTGAAAGAGCAGGGGCCCTTCAGGAGAGAAAAAAGGATAAAAACAAGAGAGGAGACATCAGTGTGGCTCCTAAGGAGAATCAAACACATTCCCCTCATGTCGTCCCTTCAGTGATCCATGGAGGGTGACGTTTTCAGCCAGAGAAGAAGAAAAGGATCAAGACTGAACAGACATCCCAGCTGGAAATATTGGAAATGGAATACACCAACCAGCCAGTGTGAAACTGAGGGCAGATTTTTAATGTCAACGTTACTTTAAAGTGTCGTACTCACCGGCTGACAGTTGAGCCTTTCTCCATCACAAACCTGGACCTCACAGTGAAGCCACACAGTGGAAACCTTCTCCAGCCGCTGGAAGCGGAAGGAATTGAACTTGAACGTGGAGCGGCTGTCTTTGGCATTCTCAAATATAGTCACAGTGTTGTCAGAGGAGCAGCTGTGGAACAACACGCCACGGTTACATTCTCATTAATTAAAACACGTGAAATATAATCCTGCATATGTGAATGTCCTTTCATATTCAAGTACCTGTTGATGATGAGGCTCCACCTCTTCTTGTCTGTTGAGTACGGAGTGGGAGTGGCCCAGCAGTTGTTGATTACCACTTTGAATCTGGGAGGTAGATTATAAAAATAAGGCAAAAAAAAATCAATTAGTAATAAAGTATTCACCATGAAAAATTCTTAAATAATAATAAAGATGATGATGATGATGATGATGATAATACAATAAAACAAACACAAAGCTTTAAATATTGTAAATGTCTAAAATCATTGAATCTACCTGTTACTGAGACCTTTTGCTTCAATGCCAATGAAGACTTCAGAGCCAATCTCTGAGGTGTCAATCACATAAGGGGCGTCTTTGGCATAGAGGAATTTAGAATTCTGGGAAAGAAATGAAAGAAATAACAGTTTCAATTATAGAATAATTGAATTACATTCTTTTTAATATGATGTTGCCTCCTGAGTTTTCATTTGCATGCCAATCTGATAATTCCACATGAAGCTCTACTGCACCATGGGTTTAATTCATCTAAACATGTTTGGAGTAAAAATGAAGGCATCCACTGGAGAAGTGAGAATCTGTGATGGTTTACTCACCGTGAATACATTCATAGACAACTGTGATCTAAAAGTGCCTAAACTCCCGTTGTTGACATAAACTGTAGCCACTCTGGAAAAAGTAGAGGGTTTAGTAAAAACACTGCAAGTCATTGGGTTAGATTGCACATATTTTCCAGGCAGTATTAATGGTCATCTCGTGTCCCGGGTGGATGCTCACCTTTGGCTGAAGACGGCGTTATTCACCAGGTATGCTGCTCGGTACACGCAGCTGAAAGTGTAGTTGACCGGCTGGTTTCTAACTGTGAGTGAAGTATCGTTGGAGACGATGGAGTTATAGAAGTTGTACTTGGGGTCTTTGCCAGGCATGTACTGTGAAGAAAATGGACAGGAGGACAAAATGGACTTTTGCTTTCCATACTGTGGCAAATCAGACATGTGATAAGCTCAGGAGCTAGTTTTACAGAGGTCCAATCTCAAACTTAAAGCTGAGAAGAGATTCTTAAAAACTGAACTGTTGAAACATATATATCTCCAAATATCTGTACAAGGCTTTGTATAAAGGTAAAGACATTAACAACCTACAATGTGATGAATTAAAAGACAAATAGCCCAGTTTCATGCAATATTAATTTATCAATTAAGCTCCTTCTGCTTACTTTTTTGTTTGCAACACAAATTTTCTGCTGGAACCTTTGCATTATCTTGAAATTACATTAAATCTCCACACACTTGGTTTGAATATGTACATACGTATATAAATCAGCTCACCTCGGACTGCGTCCCACAGTAAGAGTGGTTTTTGGGTGTTAGGTCAGGGATGATGAAGCGGAAAAAACCTGGGCTGTGTATTCCCGTGTAACACACCCCACCTAAGGACAGCTGGTCAATCTCCCAGCCATAAGGACACTCGGGGACATTAGCAATGATAGCGTTGGGGAAGCACGACACCATGACATAGTCTACAAAAAAGTGGAAAACACAGAGACAAACTTTGTGTATTTTGGGCATTCTAAATACTCCCATTATGAATAAATCCAGTTATACAGTATATTAATATATGATTCAATATTAGATATATTTTACCTGCTTTTTGGGGAGAGCATGTCCATGCAACTGGCAACAGCATTAATAATGCACCAACAGAGGCCATTATTTGATGCTGCAGAGAGATTACAGAGTGTTGCATAAGTGGTAAAGTAAGGATGATTGATGTTAATATGTTAAACATATATATAAAACAAAGTCTCACCTGTAGGGGAAAGAGTGTTAGGCTACTTTAGGGTCAAAGGGTCCTCATGGCTCCTCAGCAGGTTACCAGCATCAGGGACTCTACAACTAAACATCTTGACTCATTCGTCAGGCATTTTATACTTTCACAGGTAAGGGCAAAGCAACTTTTCCCAGTCGCTCGTCTCCAGTTTTCCCCTTGGCAGTTTTAGTTTGAGAGCACCATTGTGGGGCTGCTGACAAAAGCTCTCTGTGCTGGTCACATATTGACTTTCAAATGACCAACATCTCACGGGATTAGCACTAAGCATACACGATTCACCTTTTCTAGAAATGTGTGAGAATGAAAATGGACAATTTTAATACGACCAAATGCAATAGTGTCAAGTAGGCGACATAAATCTTTGTTTTTTACCCTACAGGTTGGTACTGACTTCATCGAGATCGAGATTGGATACGATTGGGTAACGACTGGTAAATTTACCCCACTCCATCATACAACTGACAAAGGAAGACCTGGGATGATGATACATTTGAGCATCATTGGTGAGAGCTTTTTCCTTTTCACTGTACGCAGACTGAGGCAAGAAGCTAAAAAGTGCAAAACAGACATGTATGGACGCTTAGATAAGAGCAGACATACACTAGTAACTTGTATCCTTAAATCAAGGTGATAGGCCTCGGTGTTTGAGCTTTGAGCAGTGTAAGGTTTCAGGCTGTCCTGTGCTATTAGATAACCTTTTGTCTGCAGTCTAGGTATTCTTTTCTTGTGTGTGTGAGGCATGCAGGTCCTCATTGGTCCTTTCACAATATCATATAAGTCATTATACCTAAAGTTAGACTTAATATTAACGTTACTTGACACACACTAGTAAACTTTGACTAGGTTGGAGCTTATGCCAGGTTTGGTAAAGTTTGGTCAGTCTTGTTCGTGGGTATAACATGGCTACATGTAATTACTATCAAAATTCACTCAGTCTCGGTTTTAACTGTCAGCACAATCAGATGAGCGCCACTAAAATTTAAAATCGGTCTTGTTTTGAGCATGCAGTGACATTCTGGGAATGAAATACCCCTTTACAAAGACGCCATGATAATAGAGCACTGTAAGATGATAGCGAGGAGGTTAGACAGAAATGTTCTTCACAGAACAATTCAAGTCATCCTCCAATGGAAGGGGCAAACTACAGAGGATTAGCATGTGAATGGTCCAACAGGGGAATTTGTATGGGGTAGTCCAAGGAAGATACCAATCTGAGAATGGGCCAGGGGACAGCTTGCATTACAGCATCTGCTAATGGCAACAATTGGGAGCTGCAAGGTTCCACCACGTTATGCAACCGTGTCCTGCAATTCATGAAACACAGCGTTTCACGGATGACAGTGACAGAATCTCTGCCCGCTTGCCTTTGTGTGTGAGTGGAAACTTCCAATTATGCAAAATCCTCCCTTATCACGAATAAGATAGTGACATGCGACACACATTTCTGCAGAAGCACGTTGAAATATATGCCAATGTTGGCCCAGAATGTACAATATTTCTGATTGTAGTGCAAGTTTCTGTTTATGCACACAATTAGAACAAGTTGATTTATTGTAGAGCTTTTTGTCATCAGTCCTCATGTGACGCAAAATCCAAAAAAAATTCACCACCAGAGAGCAGCAAAGACTTTTCTACTGTTGTATCGTCGTTGTCTGAGGTTTTTTTAATTTTTTTTTTTTAAATAATGCACACCACGGGCATGAAGTTACAAAATATAATCATTGTCAAAATGATGGTCTTTTATTCTTTAAAAAGGGAAGAGGAGTACACATTTATAGATTAAGTGGATAAAACACTAATGCATGTGGGAGATTACAACACACACCATGAATTTGAACTCAGCTACATAGTGCTTTAGTCAAAATGAAATCAAAAGATCAAAAAGCCTTGATTCTAACCTCTACATGAAAATGTATTCATAGAGTTTTCTTTATATACAATCATATATAACATATTTACACAATAAATACTTTTTGGAAAGGTGTGGGCCTCAAGACTTTGGCACTTGGCAGGTCCAACTGGTGCGATCAGGCTGGTAAATAAAATCCCTCCTGAAAGACAAGAAAGAAGAGTTTAGACCTACTTAATGCTATTTATGATGTTAATATCACAAATTTTCTGTATATCTAATAAAGCCACCAATCATTTGCCTAAAGGCACCAATCAAGTTCAGCTTTGCCTTTCTTCATTGGTCTGGACTTTTACGTCTGGACTAAGGGTGATGTACGTACTCTCTCCAGTGAGGCGGGGCATTGTCTTCACGGCACAGCAGGCCCTCATCACACGGGCAGATCTGGTTGATGCTGAATGCCAGGCCCCCATCAGGCACGTAGCAGCGCTCACCTCCCCTCAGACGTCTCTTGCACACCTGCTCACCATGGTGTCGGGCACAGCACATGGATGCCCCGCAATCCCTATCCACTTTACATCTGGCTCCTGAGTGAAAGAGGCTCTGGTTAGGTCGGGTCAGATCTACAAAGCTATTTGTGTTTTAATTCAGTTTGTTTCAGTCTGTAGATCAGCACACACTCGTACCCTCTTGTCCATTGGGAATGCTGCGGTGGCATTTCCCAAACATGCAGCTGAGTCCCCGAACGCACTGTGCGTCCCTCCGACAGTAGTGGCCCTCCCCTCGGAGAGGAACACAGAGACCGAAGTGGCGATCGCAGGAGAAACCACGCCCACAGGCCCTGTCATGGTCACACACACCCTGGAGAAAAGAGGGAATGTTTTAAAACTGTGCTGACACGCTGCAAGCTACTAAAAGAGCACCCTGCTACTGTTAAAGACAAAAAAATATTAAAATCAAAACACAAATGTACCACTGGTGATGAAATAACAAAGAATACTCATTTAAAGAGTAAATCTTTTCTGTAGAGCTTAGTTTTTTGTTGCTGCTTGAGTAAATAAGCGTACTAAGGACTTCCATTTTGTTTAGTGTTTGAAGGACTGTTTGCTGCTACATGAGCTCTGAAGATGAAATCATACAATAAATAATAATAAGTAGAGTGTGTAAACCTTACCGTGGCGGCTTTGGCTGCAGGATTGCTCTCCCTGAGTGCCTTCAGTCCTTCCTTTGGGGGGCTGTGAGGCATGTTGAGCATCCAGGCCCATATACGAGCTTCAGCCCAGGAGAAACAAAGACACAAGCAGACCAGCCACAGATTCCTCAACATCTCCACACGCAATCAAACGTAGAAATGGAAAGGAATGAAGAGTCTGTTACAGTGATCACACACTAATGCAGCTGCCCTGAAAGGTCAATTTTTTCCCTCCAACTGTAGGAGTCCAGTTCAGTGTTGGCGATCAGGCTTGAAGGGTATCATGAAGTGACAGTGGTTGTCTTCTCTTCTGCAATGACTTTTATAGGTCACCACAGCTTAAGACCCCCCCCCAACCGGGCTGTTTGTCCAAGCAACGGGCTAGGAGGAGACAATTAGTTGTTAATGGATTAACTAAATTGCTCGAGTCACCCCCTGCAGCCAGAAAATAGTGGCAAAACGACCAGCCGTGGAGCAAGGGGAGAGGAAAGGGGGACGATAGGACGGGAGGGGGGACAACAGTGGGCTGACAATAGGGCCAAGATGAGCATCTCTGTTATTATCATGACTAGACAAAAGCAGACAGGACATGTTTCACCGGTCGCTGAGTGACAGGGAAGTCTGGGCCACCGTCCAGGCCTCCCGACCTCTACGTTCCTACCCTATCCCACTCCAGACCCCACGCTGAGAGCAATTTGCAGAAGTACTCGCTGCAGACGACCCCATGATCTCATTAAATGTAATTAACTTCAGCGATTAGTTCTCTGGGAGAGAGCGGAGGGGAGACAAGCAGACATTTTCTGGAAAATTTCTATTTGGCCACTTGGAATCCCTTTTATACGGAGGAGTGAGTGTTCAACATTATGTAGATTTTGTCCCTGGAGACTCTGTGGCTCCTTGGAGGCCACAATGACGTGATATCACATCAGTACAACTTGTTTGGATGAAATGAGGTATCTTCCCAGGACCTCCGGTGCCTTTATACGAATCCAAGTCGGAATTCCATCAAGTATAACGCGTATAACTCTTCCTCTCTGAATTAAATTTTTATAGTGCTGTTTTTTCTCACAGCCAGAACTTTTAATTTGCGGCATCTTTTACAGCTGTACTGCCATCTGCAAAAAGCGTCTTCGAAACATCTGCCCTGTTTTCAGCCCATTCTCCTTTTTTGCTTCCCACTCCCATTCACAATAGAGCTTGCACGAATTGTACTCAAATTCCCATAAAATTTATTGCAAAGTCAGATCTCAGCTCCTTTCAGAGGCCCAACATCCTTACAGCGACCACGCCTTGGCCGCTCTTGGACATGGCTGTGGTTATAGCCTGTGTTTTTGGCTCTTAACACTAACTTGCTAATCCTCCTTCAGGCAATACAACATGAGTCAGCAGTGTTCATTTTTCAGTTTTCTCCTGATCTGATCTGGAGCCTGGGAGTGGCTGCACTCAAACACATAAACAAGAATTTTGTAATGAGAAATTACTGTGTTTGATAGAATCTGGAATGGACCGAGTGCATCACATTTGGATATTGGATGAGATTTGGTTGAATGTCACTTGAAAAGTCGGGGTTAATTTCAGTTCATCACATTGCTTTTTCATTATCTACATTATTTGAGAATTCATAAACAAGCCTGTGAATGAAATCTATGATTTTTTTTGAAAGGCTGGGAACCAAACCGCCCCAGGCCGCCATTACACCTGGTCCTCCCTCTTTATACAGTCACCAGCTAACACCTTTATCATTAATGATAATCACACTGGAGATGTTCAGTGGTTGAAAGGGGAGGACAGTCAAAGAGTGTAGCTGTTTGTTTTTTCTTTATTCATTCCTCATTTTTCTAATAATTGTGTTAAGTCTTCGCCTACACTTCTTCTCTACATCATTAACAGTCAATATTTTCCATTCACTCGCATGCAGACTCAAATAGCCTGGTAAATGTTTGTCATTTACATATTCTCGGTGGCAGACAGGCAGCACAGATCGGTTGTGGAGATACCACCGGTCTCATCTTCAGGTAGTTAAGTCCTTATCAAAACAGACTAATGGTGTAATTGGTGGTCAATTAGTGGATACAATAGCAGCAACAGTACCAGTTCGCAATATGCAAATACCTACCAGGTTGACCTATTGTGCCATGACTATGTCACCATTTGAGCTGTTACTATGTGTATTGATTGCTTGGTTGCACTGTAAGCGATAGAAAAGTCAAGTCCCCTTTTAATATAAAACACTGGAATCAGCATTATCCTGCAGCCTGTGTAGCTGTCATTCTTTGTGATGATTAATCTTTGATAAATGAGTTCGCTAGGTTTCATAAACACACACATCTCCCTCTCTCCTCAATGAGGCGATAATGGATGGACTGGTTTCATCATCTGTGAGTGTTACGCAAGATTCCGACATAGTAATTTCAACTCCATCCACAACGCCGAGGTTCCCTTATCACGCTCCTCCACACGTGTATTCCTGTTCTACATCTGTACTATCAACAACGTATCCCCCTCTTATTTACACAGTACCAGAGCAGATAAGTGTCTCCAAACAGACGTTAACATGCTGTCCCCGTGTTAATCATTCCGTAATGACGTTCATAATGAATCTGCCTGCTGTCACAATCAACATTGCTGTGGGTGTTGCTATTAGGGACTAAAAAAAAAAACAACTAAAAAAAACAATGGGCAGGGTGATGTTTCTCCATTGTAATGAACCTTGACCCCCCGTGGGGAGTTCTGAATAGCAGGGGGCATTGGAGTCAGCCCTCCCATTGCCAAATAAAACGTTCAGTTCAGGACTGGTTGGATAATTGACAGGGACTGGATGTGTATTCAGGCCACTGAGGGGGCAACACAACGTCATTTCTTAATGTTAAATATCCAGTTTAAGGCTGTGTTACACTCCAAGGTGTCATTTTTATGAGCTACCTGGGGGTGTGGGGTGAAGGGATTACAGGCAGCTATTGTTATGGTAATCGCGTTGTGTCAAGTATCTGTGGTAACGTCATGATGGCATGGGGCCAAATATTACACCTCTTACTAACTTGTTTGCTATCAGGTGAGCATCATGGGCCAAGGAAATACAAACCAGAGCCCAGCTGTTCTCCTGGGTATGATGTTTAAAGCAGATATGTGTCAATCCTTCCCTTAGGTTTGGCATTATGGGGTTCTCAAGCTAAAAAATGGCACCAGACCTCACAGGCGTGCGTGCACTGATGCAAAGAGTGAATGTATTTCAATTAACATTCCTTAAGAAATCATAAGGCTCCCACCGCGCCTGAGAACTAAATGTGCACGAGAGGTATCTGTGTGTGTGTGTTTGTCTGAGTTTTGCTGGTGTCATCCACATGATGTCTTGTGTGAAACCGCTGCCCCGGCAACACATCTGGCAACATGAAGTTTGAAGAGCTGGCACACATGGCACACAGATTTACTTTCATCCCCATTATCCAAATTAGTGCCACTCTGTAAGATTGGGTGCTAAGAATTCCTTCAAGACATTTCTCAAGACATTCCACACCTTCCACTGATGGAGCCAAAGTTTTATCTTCTTTGTTAATCTCAAGTAAGTGGAGTCAGTAAGAGTTTACAGAGAGAAAACTTTGCCATTACGTATTGCATGCTGTTTTCACAAATCCACACCTATTATTATGTTGCACAGGGAAGTGATGTCAGTTTTTAGAGTAAACAGCGATCGGAGCTGAGTGACTTTATGCAACCTTGGTTTTAATCTGCTGACAGTGAGTAATCTCAGACGATAATTTGGAGCAATTTTTTGTTGAAAATTTGGAGTACATCAAGGCTCAGTTCTAGGCCCCTTTTTCTTCTCCCATTTGGTCATTTTGCCTTTGACATTTTCACTGCGATGCTGACCAGAATACCTTTGCCTGTAAAAGTAAATATTGTCCAAACTTTACACTGATTTCCACCAAGATTTTTTACCTGCACCTAGGGAAAAAAAAGTTACTTACTCTGAGAGGACAATTTTCACTGCAGTTTGATTTCCATGTTCACTCTTCTATCGTTGATTTGAATTAATTATTGATTGAATGTGACTAAAAAAACATGTGACATGCCTTTATAAACTCTGGTCCTCAGTTCACGGTTAGGCAAATGGACTTCAATAAAACCCGGTTCTATTCTCAGATGTTTGAATTGGATTTCTGGTAAGGTTCTGTGTTACCTGTTTCCAATTCAATGAGACAGATGAGTGTGACTCTCGCTATAATGGGAAACAGCCCTGTACTTTTTGCCAGTGAGCAGAAGAGGAAGGCAAGAGAAAAATCTGGAGTAAGGGTCACTGATCATCACAAAACAATATACAGGATCAGAGTAAAAGGTTGGATTTTAAGTAGTCCTAGATATTGAAGTAAAGAAGAACCATTGCTGCTGCCCATGTTTCTTCATAAAAATGATTAAAGAATGGCTCAAATTATTATCTCAACAACGTGATTGACAAGCTGGACATCCTGTCATCAAACACATTCAGATTTACTCAACACGCTGAGGATGTGTCTGTGATTAAGGTAAAAATACAAGGTAGACTTATACAAATATAAAACAAACATGATGATTTGTGTGAGGAGAGTCCTGCATTGAGGAACTCCCTGCAGAGGGGGCTTATTCTGACTAAAATATATCAATCTGAAATAAATATTCTAGATCTGCTTCTCTTTCTGAACACACAGTCAAGGTGATGCCACAGAGTTTAACGGTCTCCTGACTCGCTACGTGCCGTTAAGATGCTCAACTTCACCTTTTCAAAGCAGTAGGTGGGAACCTTCACTCATTTGGAACATTCTTACTGTGTTATTGGCCAAATAAAAAGGTCTTTGCACCTCGCTCCGAAGTCATACTGTGATCTTCTCTGTTGTAAAAAGTCAGAAAAAGAACATTTAAGTTTATGAGAAATCGCTAGCTGGGCACCATCCCGGTCATCCTGGGTGGAATTGGATTGTGTCCAACCATATTCAGCAGATCAGCATTCATTGATCACATTGTTCTTTGTATAGATACCAAATGCATTTGTTTATCATTTGTGTGCAGGTGTGATACATGTGTTCCTTTTGTTTCTGCTGCACTGTGAAGTTTAACTGCCTTGACCTCTTAGCCATCTGATGGCTGCCTTCCTGTAAACAGTGCATGTGCGACTCTGACATCTTTAATCAAGAAAAGTGAGAGCGATGCATGCTGGGGGAATGGGGAGAGCTGTAACCACAGTGACCTTTTATAGCGTGCTGACAATCCATTACTTACGCTGAGTGCCCTCTGCATTGATTGTCTTCCAGAGCAACAAATATATGGAGGGATTAGTGCCAGAGAAGTAAGCGAAGTTAAACTGCATCCATATGATTGCGCGTACATTCAAACAATGAGTACAAGGAACAAAAGAGGCAATAAAGAGCAACGCTGATGTCCACTGGTAATTTTGAAGGCACAGACACAACTCAGCTCACTTCAAAAAAATAAAAAAATAATTTAAATTCCATGTGATCTTCCACAGGGTCACTGTTACCGTGCGAACGCGTTCAATGTGCTTTTCAACAAATTCCCCTGCAATTAAAATCTCCGTCAGCTGAGCTTGACTCGTATATCATTATTATTAACGTTATAAAATTATTTGGCTACGCGTTTTATGTGCTCGCATGCATTCCATTATACATGCAGCGCAATAATGTGTGTGTATTCACGTACGGAGCAAATTACATCTGAAACAGCCACTTTCTCACCGTGTGAAACATGTTATATCATCCACCACAGCTGTGAGAATTTGATGAGGCTTTCTAGCACAGTATGATGTCCTACTCCGACCTGTCTGCACAGTTTTGGGACAAAGACCTCCTGGTGGACCTCTGGAGAAAATTAAGTGGAAAACTATCACTTGAAAATCTCCACGTGTCAAACCAAAGTGCCGGCTCCACACATCAGATCTAATCACCCCTTAAGCAGGGGACGTAAGACAATGACGCTGACATTTGTCATCCCGTCCCAAACCCAGCAAGTCAAAAATAATACAGTCGTTCTTGATTAGCTGGTCATAAAACTATTTCACTACAATTCAGTGAATCTCGCTGAGGTCTAACATACATAGTTCTAAAAAGTCAACCATTTAAACTTTGTTTTGGTTCTTCATGCATCCACATGGGGGAGACATGCTCCTCCTGACTCCAACCTCTTTATGGTTGGAAGGTAAGAAAAAAAAATTGTAGCTATAGATAAATATTTTGGGAAAGTTTTTCAAAATCCCAGTTCTCTCTGAGCGAGAGACAAAGGGAGAGAGAGAGAGAGAGAGAGAGAGAGAGAGAGAAAACACATAGGAAGAGCGGGGGGGAGATACAGGAGTGGAGGAGAGCGAGAGAGAGAGAGAGAGAGGTGGGAAGATTGATTTCTAGGAGAAGAAAAATCATGAGACTGGAGAAAAGGACGAGCAAAGACAAAACACAGCTCGTCATCCTGCAATACTTCTGTTGTTTGTCTGCTCTTCTGCTGCCATGGAGCCGCTACCCCAGAACTTACACTGAGGACCAGACAAGGACGTAAAGCAGAGAAGAGAGAGAGAGAGAGAGAGGCTTAGAGAGAAAAACAATAAACCTTGGCCAAGGTGAGGAAAGAGCAGTGCGTGGGAGAGTGACAAAAGGTGGGGGAGTGGAGGAGTACAACGGCCCTCTCTTGCACCGAAGTCAGAGGGCTACAAAGAGAGGAGCTGCCAAGAGTTGGGAAAGGAAGGAGAAGAGTCTGCTGGACATGGGGCTTTGTGCGGTCCTCCTGATCTGCCTGTCCCAGGCTGAGCTGGGGAGATTTTGGGCACAGCAGCATACAGGTAAGCCCCTCCATCTTCAAAAACTCTAAACTCATCTTCGGCTCCATCACTACACAAAACTGACCCAAATTCTGTTAAAGTGAAAAGGATTTTTTTGACCTGAATTCTTTGCCACCAGCTCAAGCAACAAACATTTTGTGCACTTTAAACAATGTATGTATGTAAGTGTGTGTGTGTGGGTATATGCTGCAAACAGGTCCCCTCGATCGCCCCACCGAGTCATGTTCAGTGATGAAGAACATGAAAGGCTGGGCACAGGACTTGATTCGTACAAAGGCAAACTGGTGTTAATTTGCCAGGTAAATAAAGAATCCCGACGAGATGCAGCTGATGGGTGCCTGAGGAGAATCAGTAATTTCATTTCGTCAGGTGTTCTGTAAAAGTTAACGAGAAGTGAATGAATTTGGACTCGTAAAGTACCTCAATCTGGAACCTGGACGTGTAAATTGTGTGTGCGTGTGTGTGTCAGCGGTTGTTCTGTTCATGTCTCCTGTACTCTGCATGCTCTGCTGTCTTCCTGAGTGTATGTGTGTGTATGCCCATGTATGTATTTTTGTTCTCCTTGGAGATGCCTTATTTTTAGCCAGCCCCCGTTCTTCCGCTGCCTCCTCCTCTGACAATCAGTGATGCTCCAGTTTCTCTGGCCTCTCGTGTGGTCCCAGTTCCTCTGATCTGGGGCCTAAATCTGCAGAGGACAGTATGACATACTACGTAGATGGGGCCCGAATGGGGTCCCTAACATAGGATAACTCAAAGTCCAACTGGATGTCCATCATCTTCCATTAAAATCAGCCTCTTTATGATTCATCATTCACTTTCATTTGTCGGCCTCACACCCGTCAGGAGATGACACGATTTTGTAGGTCAACTAAGAAGTGTGCTATGGGTTCTTTGAGAATGAGAAAATACGTCCAAAAAGATGTGAAAGTCAAAAAAACTTTGACTAAAATCACAGTTGAGGCATCATTGGGGTATAAGCTGATACAGAAGGAAACAGCCACAGTATGTCACCTTGTTTATTGTTTATTATTTGGTAGATGTTGCTGCGACCCTCACAAATTCCTCATAGGAAACCATAAATTGAGTGCTCTTTAAAAAAACTAACACCCCTCTATTGGGAATCACAATGCATCCATCCATCATCCATCATCCATCATCCATCCACCCATGATCCATATTTGCCTTTTCTGTCTGGGGTTGCCAGTTACACCCCTACCTGGTTACAGTGCTAACACGCACAGACAGGCAACTCATTCACACCTATGGGCAACTTAGAGATGCCAGTTGGCCCGAGGTGCACGTCTACTGGAATCTGACCGAGGGAACACTAGCAGCATGAATCAAAACGTCTATGAGAATATGAATTGAAAAGGAACTCCTGGCTCGCTTACTTGCTGGTTTAATTTCGTTCTCTTTAACGTGCCTAATATCCTCATCTCACACACACACATCTTCACTCCTTTAGAGCAGAATGAAATGAACAAACGGATTAGAGCTCACAGAGGTCAAGTGTTTTTGCCAACCACATCAGGCCTGATGTTTTTCTCAGTTTTACATGCCCACAGTGAGGAATTGTGGGAATACAAAAACATCATCAAATTGCATCCAACAGGATGAGATCACACTCTGTCGTATCATGCACATGATGAGGGGGAAACTGGTCCAATGCAGGAACGCCTTGTGTGCCTGCCACATGAGCACTGCGGCTCTGCAAGTCACCACATACCCATCCCAGCATACTGACGACTGAAAACAGCGCTGCTTAAACTCCTTTGATGAGGTAAATAACATTAGCTGCAGCAATTCCACAAGACAAATACAAAAGATGAAGTACCTGACCGGTGAAATGTAACACGGGGAGCTGTCATCATCGTACCACATCTGGGCCCAGTTCTGTCTCCATCTCAGGGACGAGAACGCTATCTTGTCTCCAGAGAGTCAAATAATGGGTTTCCTGACTTCATAATGTTGCCTGACTTCCTGCCACTTCAAATAAAAATCACATTGTCACAGTCTGATTCGATTTAAACAGAGAGTGGAGACATGCAGTGATGTGGAGGTAGTTTGACAAAAAATGATAGATTATGGTTTCAATCTGATGCAGACTGAAGCCAGTGTTTGGACAAAGGACAAGTTTGATCTAAATCATGACAAGCTGAAGTGATCAATAGTCCAGATGAGCTTTAGGTAGATGACAAATGATCCTGATCTTGAGCGCCAACATACACAACAACTATTTTTTTCTATAAACTCTTTCTGGGTTGCCAACATAACTCTTCAGCACTTCAGTTCTTATTTCCTGCAGGTCCACCCGCCAAAATAGCACAAAGAAACGACCATGAGGCAAACAAACATCTAATGTGCATAATGAGGAGTTTGGTGGGGTTTCATTTATAATTGCTAGTCTCTTTTTTTTTTTTTTCCTCAACATAACAAGGGGTCACTCATCATGATTACAGTAAGGTTAACCACCTCAAATTTACTGAATAGTTGCATCTTAGTCACATTTAATCACATTTTAGCAGCAGCTGTGTCCCACGTCCACAGCAAATGAGCAATCTGACAAGGCTAATGACCGACGGGTGAGGAGAGTAGAGCTTCCAGTAAAAGAAAGAAGACCCAGATATCATCATCTGTCTGCTGGAGGAGTAAGAGAGCATTTCTTGTGCCACTTAGTGGCCAAAAATCATTGCATTTAATTAATTAAATATGCTTTGAGTATTTTCAAAGGAATACTGAGTGTTGATGCAGCTAAGCAATCTATCAATACTTACTTCAACAATGAAAATAAACAGGAAGTGAACCTGTATCAACCAATCCAATCCAAAAGGGTAAACAATACAAAGATAACCCGAAGCAAAAAAAAACAAAAAACAGGACAGTTCAGGACTAAAGACCAAGCTGTTATAAACTCTGGACTTCATCTGTTTGTCCATATTTATAGAAACGGCACATTTTTCTCTTCCACTTTTGGGTCCTTATCAGTCCAGCTGCTTGTGTTGTGAACATATTGTGTTATGGTTACTGTTTGTCTTGTGCGTGGAAGATGCCAAAATGGCTTTCACCCACACCATAAGCCGAAGGGCTTTTTAGTTTTTAGATTTTTTGAATGCAACTACTTTAACGCTGCTGTGCAAAACTGCAGTGACACAAACTGGAACACACAGCAGTGACCTGAGGCTGTGATTACTGTTCCACTAATGAGACCTCTGCTGGAAAACTGCAGGTGCTTTGCTAATCCTTGTACTGAAAGGGCCTTTGGTCAGCCTCCAATAAGACACAGAGTTGGACTGCGTGGTCAAGATTCTGCTGGTGTCTTGGGACTTAATCATCAATCTCTGCTGCTCTCTTTGGACTGGACAGAATGGTGCACGCTTTAGGATGAGGATGAGTGTGTGTGTGTGTGTGTGTGTGTGTGTGTTTCTGAAAAATGTTGTTAGGGCTGCGTATAATTTCCTTTTCCTGTCTGGGTACATTTTGTACAAGTGTGTTCCAAGTGTGGTGCACTTGCCCAGCAAGAGGTCATCAAATTCATCCCTGGACTTGATCCATCGAAGAGCTGAACAGACTGAAAGGCCATCAGCTGAGGAACGTGACTTCACTTCCTGTCTAGTCTCCGTGTTTGCCGTCCAGCCGCCAGGGTTAAAAAGTGACCTACTGAGATCTTTGATGTTTGTCCGAAACTGTTGGGGTGAACGTCATGAAGACGTAGAAGGATTTCTTGCTTTTGGATGCTGCTTGACACAAAAACATGCAACTGAAGAAGACAACTCGGCTACGTACGTACAGTGTGTGGAGACTGAGAGAGAGGGGAACGGATTGCATGATGCATAGACATTCAGGATCGGAATGAATGAATGCAATTTGCACCTCCAATGCGTTCGTAAATGGTAGAAAATTCTGTGTCCTAGTTTAGCCTCTTCCTGTGTGATTTGCAGCACCCACCAGGTTCGCGTGGTGGAGGTGGCTGCTGCAATGCAGACACATCCGAGGAAGCAACACCTTGAAACAGCTGAGGTCTTTAAGCCTTGCCAAAGAAAACAGTTGCGCAGGACTAGAGGGTTTCATTCCTACTTGTTTCCTGGTACTGCAAGATTAGAAGAATTGGAGCCGACACGCTCCTGGAGTCAACTGGAATGTTCTAAATTCAGATCGCGAGGAAGTCTTTCTAACTGAAAAAGAAAATGCATTAGATCGAACATTTCCTGCTTTAACTGTAGCTAATCACAGGCAAACGTTTCCACATCAGTCATTTGGGCCATTCCTACGAATTAGGGCCAAATGGAAAAAGTTTTCAGAGATCGAAGTCATTCTGACTTTTTTTTGGTTCTGACCTTTCTTAGAGAATTCAGAGATTCTGAATGTTTCTCAGTATTCTCAGGGTTTTCTTGAGTTCCAACATATTTTCTCTGACTTTTGAAATTGAAGTCAAAATTCTGTCTTTTTTTATGAGAATTCTGACTCTTTTGAGTTCAGACTTTTTCCTCAGAATTCTGACTTTTTTTCCACAGGTCTGACTTTAACGTCAGAACTGTTGGCCCAAACCCTCTCCCGTACATTCCAAAGTCCAAAATACACCAAGCTGTCTGCACCAGTTTCCACAATACATGTGCAGAAAGAAACACAAACGGCTTTATTAGCCCAGGTGCTACTGTGATTATGTAACATCAGTACTTTATATAAGCACAACCCACTCAGAGTGAGTATTCCTTTGAGCTTTCATGGTTGGACTCTCGTCCTGCAGGCAGACTAGGTTACAGGTTAGAGATGTTCCAGACACACTTAGGACTGATTTGTTTTTTGGTGTTTATTCTAAAATATTACAAATCTCAGGCGAAATAAACTTGAAATCAGATAGCTGGTCTGAGTGGGTAGTCGATTTCTTTCCTACCTAGAGTACCGGTTTTCCCAGTTTTCTCTTCACTTTGTATGAGTGGAAGTTGTCTGAGCTGACCTCATGAGGGGATGACATCATTTACTGGCAATTAAGAGGGAGTATGTGCTCTTTCAGAGGAATAAATTAAATTTTGGGATACTTGTTGAAATAATACAGAAGGCTGGCTGCTACCATCCTGAGGTACGGTAGGGTTAACTTGTTACGAGCAGTCTGAATGGTTATGTATGGCCTAAAAATAATGTTTTTAAAAAAATTTATTACTTCAAAACTAAGATCTGGATCCGCCACAAGATCTGCTCGCTCCTTGGCTCGTGAACCATCTCTGCAAAATAGATAACTTATCCTTCTAACACACACACACACACACACAGAGGGGCTACTGGAGGAAACAATAATTGTTAACTGGGCTGTAAAAACATCCAACATCCCAAGACAAGAGGCCACTCTTACGGTATTAGGCGTACATTTTGTAGAAACGGTAGAATTGTCCGATTCAGTTACTCTTCATCGGATCTCTTCCTCACGCCCACCTGTGCTGCCTAACAGCTCGATGAACGCTGTCAATTTGACCCATTTAGGTTCCTCTTATGCTAAAGCTGTGGAAATAGCTCCCACTGCCCCGTAATCAAACAAGATACCTCATTAGAGCCGCCTCCCTTGTGTGCGCGATGCTCTCTCTCCATTTCATTCTATTGTCCCATTTTGTCACTCTGTTCTGATGCATTTTGCTCGCTCACTTTAATTTCTTCATTCACATTTTCTGCGCTGACATCTTTCAACTCCTGCTTCACTTCGGGCCTGACAACCAGAGCAAATCCCAATTTTATGGATTGAAAGCAGACATTTCCAAATTCGGGGAACCCCATGGGGTGCAGCTCTCTGTTGGTCTAAACATGAATGCACTTTGAAGCTGTTTTGAATCTCTGTATTTTCAATTATATTCTCTGCTCAGTATTGCTTACGGGGGGAAAAAGAGAAATGTGGTTTCCTAATGGAGACCAGTTGGGTTGAACTGTTGGTCAGCATCTAACATCCACCATCAAACTGACCTTTATCTAAGAACAAGGTCCAAGAGGAGGCAGCAAGAAGTCATTTCTCTTACTCCTCTTTTGTTTGATGTTCAATGTAATACGTTGTGGCAGTGTTTTGATACCACATCTTTGTTTTGATGAGGGAGTTTCCACCTCGGATTGGCTCTCGCCCCACCTCTGCCGTTTCCACTCTTGAAGCGTAGCATGCCGTTACTCATTCAGCCTGCTCGGCGAACCAGCGGCTCCCATAAAACCCAGACAGCAAACTGAATTAATTTCCTTCAGTTGTTCTTCAGAAGGAAAACAGCAGAGCCCTTCGCCCCGCTGAGCAATCACCTACTTCTGCTGATCTCACAACTCTGTCAACTGGAGAACAAAACGAGTGCGGAGGACGACGAGCCACGGCTCAGTTTAGATTGGAAGATGAAACCAGACACATCCTCTTCGGAAAACAAATGTGAGACTCTAAACATCCAACCGTGATCTGTTCAGCACATGACTAAAAGAACAAGAGAAACACACATGACTGACGCGGGCAGCACACACACACACACACACACACACATATTGGACACACACATCCACGCAGATGTCGCTCGACGTGACTGTGGTACATTACTCGGCAATCGGAGAACACTGGCATAAAATAAAGGTTGTATGATGTTTTACCATCAATAATTCAGATTTCACCGACGCGTTGCCAAAACAGGCAGTCTTCACTCTTGGATTCAAAAGAAAACCATTGCAGTGTTGCTGCGTGACAGATGTAAAGTCAAGATATTCGTGCATCCTGTTTTCCTGGCGCTGTCTGCCTTACGATTGTTTTCTGCGTGTGTGTTACTGCCGCGAGGCCTCTGAACACGGATTTCGTTTTCTGTGGACACAACTGACTGTTAATGGTCCACATTATGATAACCAATAAAAAGCAGACGTGACCTCGTGGACCGGGGGTGGGATGTTACACAGGTTAAGTATGTTCCGCGGAGTTCTCGGGCCAGATGCCGATGCATTCCGACCCAAAGGTTCATTTTTGACATCAGACTAAAAACACGTTCAGCTGGAATCAGCTCGTTCATTCGTCAAGGCCGTCATCCTGTCTAACAGGCGTGACAGGTGATTGGCCTGCTGCAGCATAACAACACTTCAGTGTGAGGAAAACATGGCAGGAGAACTGTTGAGCCTGCATATTTTGAGGAACATCGGTCTGTACATGGATTCAATCTGGATTTCTGCGTGAGTGGACAGTGTTCACTCACCACAATGCCTCTCTTGTTTTAGATGCCCCGAGTGGGACACCGCTGAGAACAGCTGGGGATCCATCCGGATTGCACAGGACCAGCAGGGACCAGCAGAGCCCACACAAAGACAGAGTAACACGCAACACAGTGGGGGGAGGCGTGGACATCGACACCCTGCCCGACAACATGAGCCGCACAGTGGTGAGAGCTGAAGACAGTCAACCACGTCTGTGTGCACTGTGTGCGATGTCACCTGACCACAGGATACTAAAATGCCCTGCAAAGACATGAAATGACATCACGAAGTCACAATCAGTACCAAACAGAGCAATAAAACACTTTCAGCGCTCTATGAACTGCATTAGTCATCAAACAGCTCTTTTTGATGCCATGTCAATAATGTTGCCATTGTTTTCCTGCTTTGTTTTTCCAGAGTTTTGGTAGTCTGGGCTGATTCATTTTTTGCTTGTTTAGCCCGTTTTCGGTGTCATAACAAAACACACATGCAGCACTGAAAGGTCAGTCAGGGTCGTAATCTTTCTTAAGCTGCGACGCTCATGGCTGAGATGAAAGAGGAAGATCGCAGCCTTGAGCGTGAGCAGGAGGAAGAGGTCAGTGTTCTCTTCTGGACAGCAGACACGTCCTGTTTTCCATTCATTACCGTTTAGATCTTTGTGTGACTGCATGTGTGTTTGTGTGTCCTCGTGCCAGCGCGTGTGTATGAAGAGGTTTTATTTGTGTCTTACGTAGCGGACTCTTCTTACACTTAAGTAAAATTTCAACCAAATAAATTCTGTGGCTTTTTTCCTCCTCCTGCAGTGCAAATTGAAAACAGGCGGCGACCTGGTCCTGCCAAGTTACAATGTTTGTTTAAGCATGGTTGCGTGCGTGTATGCGCACGTGTGCGCGTGAATGACTCACTTGGACTGGACGAGCCCTCAAGTAGTACTGTGCACTGCTGCTGTTGCCTTTGTTTGGGTCCCATCCCAAATTGTAAGAACCTCCAGCTCTTTCCCACCAGGATTCTCTTCAATAAATCAGTCTCACATGTGTCATCTTTGAAGGAAAAGTATATGAGATTCTTCCCCTTGCCTAGAAATCCCCCTGTAGAAAACACAGGCCGGTGTCAGCGACTGGAGATGGGAAGGAAAGTGGGTCACTTGCTGTATATGGAGCAGGCGGAGAGGCAGTGAGAGGGACTGCATTTAACTGCTCCACTTTCTGAGCCCGCGCTAAACCCCAGAACCATTGCTCTCTGTCACCTTCAGCTGTGGCATACATTAATAATGCCATCAAAAATGGAGAACTGTAGGAGGATGCGGGGCCTCACTGCCAAAGCATCTTTTGAAATGTGTAAACAGCTCCACCATGTGGGGTGGAACTGACACCAATACAGGAAGTAGTTTCCCCCGACTTGTCCAACCATGCGGTTCCTGTTCGGTTCTGTCACCAATCACACGCACCACACAAATCTCACATTCCACGCATGATTACATTTGATTTGTTTGGATTTCATCAACTTTAATTCTGATTCCATTAGAATCAACTCAAGAATTGTTAAATCCACTTGGCTTTCTAACCTAATCACCACGATGAATATATATTGTGGCCAAACTGATCAAGGCAACTTAAAATGAGTGAAAATAAGAAAACTTAAGACAAAAATGAGTGGACTTCAGATTAGTAAACATATTCTACATGCCTTCACCATCATGAAACCATCACTGTCCTAACGATTGCCCCCACTCTCTCAGGAGTACACCCAGAATTACTACAGATGGCAGAGTTTTGGTCCAAGTGACAGACGAACAGAAGACTTGTGGGTAGACCTGAGCACCCTGCAGCAGGGCCCGGTCAGGATCCACGGCATACTGTCCAACGCACACCGACAGGCAGCGGTGAGATGAGTGTGCACACGTACACACTTCGCACCTGACAAGACTGACGTGATGCCCAGTAACATGCAAAATGATTTTCTGTTTCACAGAGGGTGGCACTGTCTTTTGACTTCCCTTTCTATGGGCACTACGTGAGACAAATTACCATAGCAACAGGTGGTAAGTTGCACCTTGTCCTCATTATTCCAACATATAAAATTGATTGCAAACATGTACCATTGAGAGAGCAAGGAGAGTCCGCCCTACCCTGGAGAAATCTTCAGACATACATCCCTCCCGCTTTTTGGTGGATTTAATTGGTCAGATTTCTGCACATGGCCTACATCCCATTTTCAGACATTTGTTGATAGGGAAAAAGTTTGTAGGTTATAAA
This sequence comes from Brotula barbata, assembly GCA_900303265.1. Classification (NCBI taxonomy): domain Eukaryota; kingdom Metazoa; phylum Chordata; class Actinopteri; order Ophidiiformes; family Ophidiidae; genus Brotula; species Brotula barbata. Next base: position 143,662 of record OMNV01025950.1, on the reverse strand, counting down.
TGTAAAAAGCTGATCATAAGCTTATATTAGGACACAATTACTGACCATCATCAGACACGTAGCAACATTTGTAACCCACTGGTTGCTTTGTTTGTTTTAGTCTCCAACAACCTCCTAGAAAATCATCACAATGAACTTGTGTGTGTGACAAATGATGCTGATGATTTTTGTATTAGTCATCACAACAAAGAACACTTTCACATTAGACTAAACAGTTTGATAATATCAAACATATTGATGCGTCAGACAAATGAATCCTGCTTTCTCTCTCCCAGGGTTCATCTTCATGGGAGAGATTACTCATCGGATGTTGACTGCCACACAGTACATCGCCCCGCTCATGGCCAACTTTGACCCCAGTTTTTCCAAAAACTCAACAGTGAGCTACATGGACGATGGTAAGACAGCGGAGGCTCCCCGGGTGATGGCGGCTGACATTTTATCTTGAAGCTCCCGGTATTTGTTGACCTGCCTCTGTATCCTGCTCAGGTAATCTGTTTGTGGTACAGTGGGACAAAGTGCGGCTGCAGGGTCGGGAGGCTGAAGGATCTTTCACTTTCCAGGCAGCCCTCCACAGCAACGGAACCATTGTTTTCAACTACAGAGTGGCAAGTTACATCTCGGCTCCCCTCGACTTCATTTGCGCAGTCACGTCCGCTCCGTGCGCGGGGACGAGCGCCGTTAAAATGAACTCTGCTGCTCTTTTACAGATCCCATTGTCGGTGGTGAAGATTAATTCCACAGAGCACCCGGTGAAAGTGGGACTGTCTGATGCTTTCATGGCTCTCCTCCCCTCCTCACAGCTGTCAGGTTTGTTCCCTAAAGAACAGCGTTAGGTGTATTTTATAGCTTGTATCTCACAGTGAGCCAGCAAAAGAAAGGCGACATTGGTACGTGGTGAAAAGCTTCATTAAAATTCTAATGTGTCACTTTAACCAGGAACGTCTCACACGCAAAAATGCAAAACCGCTCCTACCAGGTTGCAAACATGGTAACATTTTATATCTGTCTTCAAGATCCAAAGCGCCGCACCATCTACGAGTATCACCGCGTTGAGATTGACACTACAAAGATTGTTACCAGATCGGCATTTGAGTTCATACCGCTGCCCAGTGAGTAACTTTTTCAAACTGGACATCGACAGAAACCACAAACTTATTATGTCACCGCTCCCTGCCGGACCTCATATCATCACGTTTCCGTTTCCTCTAGCTTGTCTTCAACATACGTCCTGCGATCTTTGCCTCACGTCCAACTTGACGACCGGCTGCGGCTGGTGCAACACGATTCAACGGTAGGATGAGCCTGAACGCTGAGTCACCGTTTTCAAAGAGAGCTTTGCTGTTCTCATGTGGTTCTGCAATCCGTTTCAGATGCTCTACTGGAATCGACCGACACAGACAGGAGTGGCTTGATTATAACTGCCCCGAGGAGGTGAGGGAGCTACATTATGTTTCTGCCTGTCTTGACTTACTCAATAGCTAAAACGCCACATCATGTCTTACAGGCTCAAAGCACGTGTGAGGACTATCAAGGGATAACTGACGGACCTATGGGTTCTTTCAACCACTCGTTCCCAGGTCCAACTCCCTCTGCGGCCGAGTTTGAACACCGGCCAGTCACTGAGGGTAAGTTGCTCTGAAGTATCTGGCAGCAGGATGAAGGCATGAAGGTAAACAGAGCGGCTCTCTCGTACCCAACACAAAACGTTGACTGAATATTGGCCACAATCTTTGGGACGCAGTACGTCCACATCAACAGTCTGATTGAAATATCTGCACAACCGTCAGTTAGCACTGGTTGCTTGCACTTCTGACGCAGGAACACACCCCTCGCTGCATGGGTCTGTTGGGCTGTCACTGTCTTTGTCTGTGTCCCTGTTGTCATCTCATCTCATCTCCACTGCACCAATGCTCTCTTTTATCCACAGACGACAACAAACTTCCCTTTAACTACAATGCTGACGGTGAGTAGGTGCGTAGCTAAATAGCAACAAATGAAACAGATGACGTTGCAACGTGCAGCCCATCTCAGTCGGTCGGTGACCCTGTCGACAGGTCAACCTGTTTGTAGCTGGAATGAAAAGTATGTCGTCCGAGAGGGGAAAACGATGGATACTGCGTCTCTTTACGTAGGCATGACGCAGGCCTGTCTGAGTCACAGTTACAAATAGGCCGACTGAAACGGGGGTTTCCACCTCCCTCCACCACCCCAACCGGTGGGTCGGGTGAAGTACACTGCCGGTTTCAGAAAGTATTTGTACTACATGATGGAATGATGGAGGAGCAAAACGACAGTGCCCTATCTGTCGGTTCATCCTTATATTTGAACGGAATGTAGTCGAGAACAGCATATTGTCTTGGTTTGTGTTGTGACTTTGTCCTGCTGTTGTCTTCGTTTCCCAGCTTCTTGTGCTGCATTAATTGTATTGTCCTTCTAAAATATTTTGGAGAACTAATTTTCTGTTTTGCCTTTTATGCACACGTTTAATGCTTCCCTGGGCAGTCAAGTATGAATTTAGCGATGAGCCGCATCATATTTGTGTAGCTCACTCACACAAGCTGGCCGATTTGAAGCATGGCCGCACCTGTTACAATCAGGTGCCTTGCCCAAGGATACTTTGGCAGCTGCTGTATCTGGACTAGAACATTTTTTGCTTTTAACCCTTTTCACCCTAACCCATCGGGATGCATAAGCTGTGGGATTTCCTGTTCAGAACCGTTTTAACAATGAAAACTGTTTTTTCTGCATTAAGATTTACAGACAGGTCCTCCCAACCACACGGGGATAACGGAGAACACAGCCATCATAGCTGGCGTAGTGGCCGCTCTGATTGTGCTTGTAGCTCTGACCTTACTGGCTGTCTACTATATCAACACACACCCCACCGTTGCTCCACCATTCTACCTCATGCAGGTGAGGAAAATGAGCGTTGGCTCCGAGGACATTCATATGTTTTCTATGACTCAAACTGGACAGTGTCGCCATCTGCCGTGGAAGTATGCCAATCATTTATTTAGGTAACGGTGCTATCACCACATTCTAAAGAGAACATCACATGATACATCTACAAACAAAAGCCTTACAAAGTTCTGCTTAGATAAAAGTATCACGTATTAGCAGTCAAATTTGCCTAATATACAATTAAATGTTTACTTTGTATTTACAATAGTATTAATATAATATAATATTTAGAAAAATATATAAAGTGCTAGTACCAAAGGTGAGGATCGAGACATCTCCATAGGATAAGTTGGGAATCGGGCTGGATGTTGGACTTTCATTCCTAAGCAATAATATACTGACACTTTACGGGATGTTCTCATTCCAGCCTCCAGTTTGAAGGATGCAGAACCATGTAACATTAAAACATCTCTCACATACACCCAAATCTACAACCTTTACCATTAACAATAAATTACAGCCGTAACAACAAACATCTTCTTCTCAGCGACGCACCAATAACTACTGGCCATCTATGAAGTTCCGCAACCAGGGCTGCCACTCCAGTTACGCCGAGGTTGAGCTCGGAGGTCACGAAAAAGAAGGTTTCATTGAAGCTGAGCAGTGCTGCTGAAGGGCCTCAACCAACCGGGGGAAGTGAGGGCACCATCTTGAGGACAGCAAAAGTTATTACATGAGGACAACTAGGGACAACCAGGCCAATCGACACAGAATGTTCCTTCTCCAACAGTGGTGGTTGGACAGTGTCCACTGTAACTGCTGTTGCCAGCTTTCTCTGTGTCTTTTGCTCTTTGCCATCACACACACAGGGGAGTGACCATGTTGGAGGGTGGGGACGATCCATGAGGAAGCTGAGGTGTTGTGTGGAAAGGTGTAAACTGTACAAACCTACCAATGCAAAGGGATGTCAGGGAATGAATCTAACTAGCCTTCATACTGCAAAGTGTACAGTTCAACCTACCTATGTGTTTTTTGTTTTAAGCCAGTTTGTGGAGCTATTTTTGTTTTACGAATGTGTATGTGAGCAATGACTGGTTTATAAAATGCTATATCTATGTGGACTCTACAGCAGGTATCCAGCTGTGTAACTGATAGTGATTATAATGATCATCTTGAATCCTTCTGAGAAATATTGTTTTCATGAAATCGAGTTATGAGTGTTTTCTTTGAAACTTTCTGTTTAAACCTCTTCCAATAAAAAGTGGTGTGAGTTTTGATATTAATTTCTCCGCTCTTCTTGAATCAACACTGTAAAAATTGACGTTGTGAAAGGATGAATTTAATGCCGACAATCAACATGTTAAAATTTTATCTTTGTTGAGATAATGCTCAGTTATAGCAAGCAAATTTATTACATTACATTTACCACCAGAACAATCAATATTTCTATTAAATCCCGGTGGAGTGATGAGTAGCAGATGTAGACAATGACCAATCTGCCAAGAAGCAGATTCTTTGGAGATCTAATTTAAATACATTTAAAATCAAAAGGATACAAATGAAAAATGTGCGATACGCCGCGAAGGTCAATTTAACAGTTATAAACAAAATCCTTGCTCATACAAACTGCATGGATAAAACACATAATAAATGAAGTAGTAAAAAACCAGATAATAAAAGTAAATTACTTACATAACCACAGGGAACCATTTCAGCATTACTGTCATCGAAAGTAAAGCCAATGTTTTGGTTTTATTTCCATGATGTTCCGTTAAACTGCCATTCGTTTAAACCAAAAGAAGGACTTCAATTGCCGTTGGAGAACTTGAAGATGATCAGGTGTATCTGTTTGAATTAATTAAAGAGAGGGCGCTGCATCTCCAAATCACAAAAAAACGATGCAACGTGCATCCGGAGCAGGTTTACGTGAAGCCAAACACCGATTTGTCATAAATAATCTGTCTAAGTAAAATGCAACTTACGGCTGGTATACATTGCGGCCCAGCGTCATAATTCTTAACATATTACTGACTGTCTTTCCTGTCAAAAGGAAAATAAATGTGACGAAAAATGAGGGGGCACCCGGATTTGAACCGGGGACCTCTTGATCTGCAGTCAAATGCTCTACCACTGAGCTATACCCCCGATGCGTTCAACAGCTGCCGTTACATAATATAAATTACATCTAATCAGTTAATATTTCTTACTTTTTACTATTTGATCGCTTTTAACGGTAACTGCGCACCTTTGTCTAAACGTAACGTTCAATATTTAGAGCACAAACAACATGGCGGATTCTGTTGTATTGATCTAAATCCACAACAGGGGGCGCCAACCAATCATCCACCGTCTGTGCAGTTTTCCCCATTTCAAAACCAGTTAGACAACATTTCGATATATTTTTATTCCACATAAAACCCTTTTAAAATGAAGGAAATATGAATGATGATATTGCCTTTGTCGACACACGATGTTTTTGTGTGATAAATAAATTGTGACATTTTGTGAAAATATTTTCCAGTTCATCTCGCCGATATTGTGGCAATTATATCCTTCTGAAATATATTTAGCTATATTTATTATTACAGGTATATATAATGGCTGTATGTATGGATGGGTGTTTTTTGTTTTTGTATTGTAAGGAAACCGTGTCTGTCGTATTCTGTGAAACTCGTCGTCCTTATAAGGTTATTACGGATTCGCCTTAAAGTATCCGATGCTGCATTCAGGTGCTACACAGAAAGTCGAATTTGAAAGTTGTAATCGTTAGGACGGGATGGATAATTTGTTAGATTCTTAGATTTTGGACTTTGTGAATATTGACGAGTGTAATATAAATCAATAAAGGACTGGAATGTATTATTCACCACATCCAATCGTAGGTGCCTTCTTTTTGTTGCGCCACAGAAATTAAAGTATATATTGTGAAATAATAATCACATTAGCCTACATATCGGGCCACACATCTATTTTTACATCATTTAGTGTATCCTAGACTCTCCCAGCTCTAACTATTCAGTATAAGAGTTGAATTGGGAAGACTTGTTGAAGCTGGTTCTAAATGCTCAGCAATATAATTTCATGAATGATTATGGTTACTGCCAGTTAGCCTACAACTAAATTTCAAAGTAATACTTACCTTGTTTTTGCAAGTCGCTCATGTCAAGTAAAAATGTGTTGCTGACACAATCTGAAATTTTGTAAGGCAACATGTAAATCAACATTGGGACCACTTTCTTCGCGGAAATATAACTCTTTTCTCTGGGGAAATTGCCCTGTTATGCACGTAAATTATTGTAAATCCGATGGTAGTGAAGGCAGCATGGAGACTCCTCCGTGCTCCTCCTCCTCATATATTAATTGATGAAGAGGGGATTTCTTCACTTCAGCCCCTCACACACTTGGCTAGTGAACTCTTTCTTTGTGAGTTCTTGGTGTTAAGAATCTCTGCGCCATGAATCCACCTTGCGGAAGATGCAGTAAAGCAGTTTATCCCACAGAAAAAATCAACTGCCTGGATAAGGTAAGGTGAATAAAATCACTGCACATGTTCTTATTGCTCTGACGGCTTCATGTTCTCTGTCCAGTAGTTCACCACATTATTGATGCTGCTGCTAAATGAATTTGTATCACAGACACACACATAGGGAGTGATGAGAAGCAAACCACATGATGCCAAAAGAAGATCAAAAAGACTACAGACGCATGTGTGCAGTGTGTGACTGAAGTTGCACTGATTATTGTAAACACTTAAACTGGGTGAACTGAGGAGAAAACTCACCAAACCTTTTAAACATTCACCCCAAAGAGTCCAGTAAGCTTAGCTGGTTTAAGGTTCAAATGCTTGTGTTAGAGGTGACAGCAACATGACATAATAACATAAAATTCACTCATTATGCTCATTCTGTGTATTTGTCTGTTTATGTCTCTAGTATTGGCACAAGGGTTGTTTCAGCTGTGAGGTCTGCAAGATGGCCCTGAGCATGAACAACTACAAAGGCTTTGACAAGAAACCGTACTGCAGTATGTGAGTGTTTACATCCCGATGATTATCCATCATGGCTATGATAAATAGTTTTGTGTCCGAAATGAGGCCTAAAAAGGCAACAGGCTGCATTCAAACCAATAACTGTCTTCCTGTCTAAGCTACAATTCTTCGTTTATTTGGCTGTGGGAAACAACATCATCTGCTTTTCCAAACTGACCAGATAGATAGATAGATAGATAGATAGATAGATAGATAGATAGATAGATAGATAGATAGATAGATAGATAGATAGATAGAAATACCATCAAAAATATAAAAAATTCATGTTTTTTGTGTTTTCTTTCAGGCATTACCCCAAAACCTCCTTCACTATAGTGACTGACACCCCGGAGAATCTCCGTCTCAAACAACAGACCATGCTCAATAGCCAGGTTAGACACACACACACACACACACACACACACACACAGACACGTAAGTACAGGCACACACATAGATCGATGTTGTCACTGGCCTCTGGCGTGTTATCATTGCTCCTCAGCGTCTTTAATCTGTTTTTGTAATCTGGTTGCGTCTTCAGGATTGTCTGCATTTCTTTCTCTCTGTCTGTCACACAGTGAGATGTGAGGACACACCCCTCAGCTCTGATTAGATTCCTTCAGTCAGTTTAACGCGCCTTTTGACTAAATACTGAAATAAGAGCTGGCCAAAGTTTAACTTTGCCATACAAGCTTTGAGAATGAAAAACTTTCCAGCTCACATCTCAACTTAAAGTCTGTCTCTGTCTCTGTCTCTGTCTCTGTCTCCGTCTCTGTCTCTGGCATGCCATCGGCTCAGTTGATCCTCTGTGGCTGTCTTTACTGTTCTTAAACTGTAATCTGATAACAGTTGACGCCAGCACTGTGTTGAAATGATCAGAGGGATAAATCGTCCAAGTCAAAATGAAGAGGAGGATTTTTTTTGTCATTTGACATTTAGAGATAGAACTTTTGTTCCTCTGCAGGATGTAGAATACTTAAATGGTGCATTTGTGTCAGACAGTGAGGCCCCAGTCTGTATAATCACTGTAGAAAAGTGATGAATTGAATGAACTGATCACTTTAACATAAAGACATAGCCAGAGTTTAAGGTCCATACGTGCTGCAATGCCCTGCACGTACTGTATGCCTGCACCAGGACTTCACGCTGCACCACAAGACTCAACGTAGTGTAGTAAGAGTGACCCTGTAAAAATATTAATTTACTGTATTTTAATCTACTTTATCCCAACAGATACGGCTCTAAGGAATTTAAGTATGAGCGTAAAATACATAACACCGTGAAGGGCAGATGGTTTGAATGCAACATGAATGGTTATTTTAGTATCAACATGAATTATTTTATTATCATATTTGATAAAAAATCATTTATTGGATCATATACAGACATACTGTATATATATTTGAGAGAATCATTTCATAACACTCTATAAACACTATATATACATTATATGATGTGTGCTTGTGTGCGTACAGAAAACGATGTGAAAATGTGATTTATCAGTTGGATATTGATTTTTGATGCGTGGGCAGTGACCGTAACATTTTGACTTCATATTTGTGGTACATTTCTTCATAATGTCTACTTTTTACTTATGATACTAACATCAATGTTGCAGTCATAACTTGTTTACCTGTGCATGAGTAGAATTGAATCCATCCATAGAATCCACGGTGCTATGATTCCTTTTACTTCTTCCACATCTGCCTGTGAACCGAAAACTCACGAGGAACCAAACACCACACAGCAAATCTCATTCTAAAAACATTCACACTGCTTTCAACATTTCTCCTCAGCTGTTTTTGTTGGAAAAGGCCATGTTAAATGTCAGAAACCGACGCTGCCTTTTCACAGTCCTGCGTGCGTGCTGTGATGATGTACGGGGTCGGCTAAATCAACAAGTGTGTAACATAACATCACAATCAGATTCCAGTTACCAATAGCCATTTCTTCCTCTCTCTCTCTCCATCTCTCTCTCTCTCTCTCTCTCTCTCCCATCCAACCAACCCAGTTCATTGTTTATAACCATAAAAGTCAAGGCAGTCAAGCTCCCTCACTGAGACGGCACATTCCTCATAGCAAGTATATGACTCACTTGTGTGCGTATCTGTGTGTGTGTGTGTGTGCGTGTGTGTGTTTGTTGGGAGGGCGTCCAAGATTTTGTAGAAAATAAACATTTTAAATAATGTACAAATGTTTCAACAGGTGGAAAAATGACATATAGGGTTTCAGCTCAGTGTGTGTGTGTTTGTGTACAAACGTTTGAACCTCAGATTTAGTACAGCTGTGCATACAAGGCAACAACGTTCAACTTTATCGTTTAGAATCGGTCGTTTTTATAGGTTTGGTGCAAATCAAGCAGTTGACCAACTCAGGCAGAGAAGTGAACCCTGTGGCATCCTAATGAAACCATATCTTGTGTAATTAGTAATCACTTGATCCTAACCCCAGATTCATGAGGCGTGATGAAAAATTCAGATGTCATTTAATCATATAACATCTTTCCATCGAATTTTAAGTGTCCATATGTGTACATTTGTCTGCAAGCGCTTTTATGAAATCTGTCCCTTTGCTTGCACATCTGCGTATGTCCTCTCAGGCAAAATGTGATACTGCGTTCATGTACACACACATGGCATAAGGACTTTTTTGTTGTCCCCAAAAAAATCATACTCAGTATGATGTAGTTTTGCTTTGAAATGGTTAAATCTTTTCAATCCTGTATTTTAACATGAACGCATCATTTTGACATTTATTCAAATGATGGCCTTCAGTCTGACCGAGCTGGTTTTTGACTGTACGTTGTGTTACACTGAAACCTTGCAGGCCCTTTACAAAGAGGACTTTGAGAAGAACAAGGGGAAAGGTTTCAGCGTGGTGGTGGACACTCCAGAGCTGCAGAGACTGAAGAAGACGCAGGACCAGATCAGTAACGTACGTACGTCCGGTCTGCCTCAGAGACAATTTGTCTCTAAGTCCCGGCAGGTGTTGCTGCAGTTTAGGAACATAGTTTTGTAAAATTAAACCTGAAACTGCAGATTAATCTAAGAATCTGAGAAATGAGCCAACAGAGCTGCAGCCAGTGGAGAGTGTTAGTGTGAGTCTGCAGAGACACGGGAACATTTCAGACATTTCTCACTGTCCACAGAGCACCAGATGCCCTATATGGTCAAAGTTTCTCAGCTGTGGACACAAAGTCAACGTCAACTCTCTGCTCACTACCATTACTCTCTCTCTCTCTCTCTCTCTCACTCACTTGCTCTCTCGCTTCCTCCTCTCCTCTCGTGAGAGTAATGGTAGCAGAAAGGAATGACAAGATTAGCTGCATGTCAAAAGGCCAAACGCAAGGAACTTAATTTTCCACTGGTAGCCTTCTCTCTTTCTTTCTTTCTTTCTTTCTTTCTTTCACTTTTTCTTTCTCTTTTTTTTTTCTTTCTTTCTTTCTCTCATTATATAACATCCATGATCTGCTCTGCTTAGTTTTTCAGCCTCCCTCTTTCTCACTGGTCCTTTTCCCATGCAGGCCTCTTTCTATTTACTCATGCCGGGGTCTGTTGAGGACAGGGGGACACAGGGGGCTGCTGCTTCTTTTCTTCATCATTGAATGCTTAGTTCCCTTCCCTCTAAGCCCGATCCTTTTAACAGTGGCACTGCATTCCAGTAACTCCACAGAGCTTGAGTTATTCTCTGTCATGCTGGGCCCCCTGAGTACTGTAAACTACTGGGATTATTTTATACAAGGGCCACTGGAGTGTGAACTTTCTTTATACTGCCCCCTTGTGGACATAACGTGTGTGGCTGTGTGTCAATATACTGTATTTGCAGATTAAGTACCATGAAGAATTTGAGAAGAGCAAGGTTCGAAGTGATGCACCACCTCCTGAAAACAGGCAAGGTAATCACTACCCCTTTACACACACACACACACACAGACAGACTGTCAATTACATCACTCCACCCTGCTGTGTACATTTTTTTATTCTGTGTGTGTTTGTGTTGGTAGACTATGAAGAGCAACCATCCAACCCAGTCAGTCATACAGCTGCACCAATGCGATCTGCTACTGTAGCACCACCTAGTGGAGGGGTAAGGAAAAACATCACAGGCCTACACACAGAACCAGAAATATGCCACTAGAGTGACAAAAAAGTCAGAAAGTGAAATGTGATCAATAACAAAACTTATGTTGTTGTTCAATCTACTGCGTGGGTTTGTGGCTCTTCTCCCCAGACGCAGTACAAGGCCATGTACAGTTACACAGCAGCAGAAGCAGATGAGGTTTCTCTGCAGGAGGGGGACCTGATCTCAGATGTGGAGCCCATCGATGAGGGTTGGATGTTCGGACGCAATCTGCGCACAGGGCAGAGAGGCATGCTGCCCGCCAACTACATCCGTCCTGTCTGAGACAAGGTAGACGCGTCCAAGAGACATTTCAGTTGGGCGGTCAGCACCAACCGCCCACCACCAGCATGGCGTGCATGTGGATCTGCTATCACTACTCGCTCTTCTCAAAAACAAGAAAAGGAAGTTGCTTTTAAAACCATATTTTGCAAGAATTATGACTGTCGCATATTTAAAACCAAATAAGTATTCATATTGGGTCTTAAGAGGCCTTCACAACCACAATGTAAGTGCACAAACGTGACATGACAATTTAGGAGACCAATGATGTGAAAAATTGAGGTCAAATATTATTGTGCAGGATGGTTTCTCTTCTTCAAAGTGATGATTACTATTTGGTGACAACTGTGGTTTAATTCGTTTATTTCAATAAAAACAGATTCACAGTTTAAACAATTAACATTACTGCAAAGGTTTGACAGACTGCAAAGACAAAACATTTGTATGGCAATTAATTATAATAAAAGTGAGATGTTGAACCTCATCTTGAAACCAAGTATGAATTCTTAGTGATTTTTCAGATGAATGATGACACGTCACAACGCAGAGTAGAGATATAATACTATAATACTTTTATTCAAAAACAGATTGCACATTATCCTGCTGCAATGTTTAAAATTTCCCTAAACACAACTGGTTATTTAAAAACAACAAAACTTTATTTACAATCTTTTTCTCTTTTTTTTTTAAGTTAAAATAGAAGCTTTTTTTCAAATCAATATCAGAAACAAACATTGACACCAATTAAGAGAACTGGGCAATAATTATCGACCTGATTGACTCAGAATCTCGTCATTTTAAAACTCTTTAACCTGTGGCTTATTAGAGAAAAAGGCCACGCGCTTGTCTACTTTACTCCGCAGCCGTGATGGCAGCCAGTTCAGCAGCTTTCCAAGTAGTTCAGGATTTCTTCCTATGAAGTCTTCACATAATCTGGAAAGGGAAAAATCTGCTCAAATCCAGTCCTGAAATAATCCTAAACTGACATGTTTTCTATTCTAGTTGATGTCACCTGGTCATGGTGCTGGATTGGGGCTCACATAAGTTAATAAAAATGAAACGGGTGCAAACATTTCAACTTTGACCATTAATGGGAATAAGACCCACTAACCACACCAAATGACCCTATTTGTCAGGAATACGTGTGGATTTTGGACTGGTTGCTCAGTGCTACAATTCCACAAGACTGTAAAGAAAACAACATATTTCAATCTGAAGCATTTTTTCATTTTAATCCTATTGCTCCCACATAAGTGTCACAAAGCTCCCGTCCTACCAATACATAACACAGCAGTCTGGCAAAGCTCATTAGCATAGCGACACGTTCTGTCTGAAAGGACTTGGAGCAGGAATATAAATAGCTCACTGTGGACACCGTTAAACCGCTTAATCGTGAGGGAGCCGGTGAATACAACGTGCAAACATGCACACATAGGCTGCCAATTAAACCTGTGACATACATGTGACAAGAAAAACAAACAACTGGAAGAACTAAAGACGCGACACCCATGACAAAGTGTTCCATCTCGTCATACCTGGAGAGGGAGTATGGCTGAGTCTGAAAGATGAGCACGTCACTGCAGTGATTCTGATGAGGGGATCTCACAACAGCCACCTGGTGAAGACGAGCAGAACATCCACGTGACGATGGGACAAAGTGTGCTTGCTGCTTTTACAATTTCAATACTGCAGGATGCCACTGTTGGACCCCGACCACTCAAGAGAGGTCACCAGTTATTTAAATTAACATGTCCATGAGTGCAACTTGTACTCTGAGCTCTTTAAAACCAATTAAGCTTTTCCTTGTGTAACAATTGTACTTCACGGCTGGGCAGCAATGATCTCACTGAACAGGCGACAGGAACGGGGTTACTGAAAGGAAAGCGTTTTAACCACTCTGTGTTGCCCCAAAGGAAAACTGATTTGTGTAGGTTTTCATCACCAACTCTGAACTGTGGAAGTAAAAAAACAAAAAACAAAAAACTTTAGATTGAATACCAAGTCAGCCGTGAGGTTTTGTCACCACGTACCGAGTCCATAAGGATGGCGAAGTTGCTGCTGCCTCCAAACACGACAACATCGTGGTCGTTTCCCAAACACGCCGTGTGACACAACCTGGACCGGGCGCAAAGTGTGTGTGTGAACAAACATGTGACCAGGCACTGATTTATACAACACTGACGTGAATGTGCGGCAATAAACTAAAGCTCATCAGCATAAAACATAAGATGCCTTCAACACATTTATTCTACACGAAACAGCAATGAAACACGTTCTCCGTTATTTGGTCACAGGTTGTGTTGTGTATGCTGACAAGAGAAAATGATAATGCAAAGACAGATGCTCATCGATGACCTGCACACCTTTGTTTATGCTGAAAACAAACCTGCAGTGCTGTGACATGTTAACGTAACGGGTGACCTACCTCGGCTTGTCTTTGTGTGGGTGTCTCATATCTGTCCATTCTGCCTTTATTGTGTTAAAGCGCCAGGCATCATCTAGAGAGGAAAAGACAGTTTAAACCCATCAGTCATATCTGAATACACAGTTCACACTTTCGTCCATTTACTCGAGGGAGACCAAGTGTGCCTGCTGTTCGCTCATGCAGAACGCTTAACGTGTGGCAAAGGCTTCCGTGTGCAGCAGCAAACATTCTCGAAGGTACCGGGACTCAATCTTTGGTTTCGACTTACTGAGTACATTTCCGTTTATCCCCAGACCTCCAAACACGAAAAGTGTGTGATCTGAGGTAGGCGTCATTGTGTGCATAGATCGGCCCAGAGGTGCACACGTTGGGGGGATGTCACTGGTGAGGCACGCACATGCAAAGGTTGAGGTCAGCACATCGTTAGAAATAAAAGATGGAGGGATCAAACAGCATTACAAGTTAGAACTCAGGCTCATTATTTTCATCAACAAATGTACATTTTGTAAAGACTTACTATGAAAATAGATAAATGCCAGATTAAAAACAGCACACGCTGCACAAAGACCCCGTAGTTTAAATGTTTGTTTATTTATTACGAGGAAAACCGGCAGCAGCTCATTTTCCTCTACACTTTCTATTGCCAGAAGCAAAGTCATAGCTGGCCTGAGCAGGAGAGAACTTGGCAAAGTATCAACCATCAAGACAAGAGTGCTCTGACAGGAAACGGGCACGCTGAAGTGAAATTAGCTAACGAAAAAAAAGATAAGTGAAAGTCTTACAATTGTGTCCAAGTCCACGTTTCCAGGTCTAAGCAGAACATGTCCAACACTTTTGTGTCCTGGAACAAATCAAAGATGAATCCATCACTGTCATGCAACCACATTCATGTACTCATAGTGATCTGATCAGCACTTAGTTTAACTCACCAGACCACCAGAGATGTAACCTTTGTTGCCCAGAAGGGCACTAGCATGGCACCCTCTGGGAGCAGGAGCAGGACCCTGATTTAAACATCAAATTTTGGTTTTCTTTCAGACAATATTCCACCGTTTTATACATTTAATATGATGGAACGCATACAGGCCCTCTTTGCCCTTTGTCAAATTAATTCTCCACCATGAAATCGTCCGTGCTCCACTAACCTTTGTCTCCGGCATGCTCCATGTGGCAGTGTGTGTGTCAAAAACATTGACTTCGTTGTTCCAGCCCCAGCACCTGAATAAAGTGTTCCCGATTGTCGTCTAAGCAAGCAGACGGGAATAGAAGACAGGAATACAAGTATGATATCAGAGACGACCACGAGGTGAACACAAAAACAGGAATAAAACAGAAGGAATGAAAATGTTACAAGGAATTAAATCAAAGCAAAAACATGGGTAGAAATGAATTGAGTTCATGAAGTAGTAATCTGATAATGGACCAAAATAGAAGCAAGTACAAAGTGATTATGAACTCTTAAATTTGCAGCTGTTGCATTGTTACTTACCCATGACATCTCTTCAACGATGAAGCTCGACGAGGAAGAGTTCTGTACCTCCCCTACGGTCTTGCATCCATAGCCACCAAAATAGATTAATCTTAAAAAAGATAAGGACATAATATTGAATTACCTCCATCAGTCCATGGTGAAAGCTGCCAGCCGGGCTGCTTAGATCAGCTCTTCATATAAACAACACTCACCTGTCTTTGTGGACCCAGCAGGAGTGTTTGTTTCGCGGTGAGGGTGCTGACCCCTTGGTGTTCGTCACTCTCTTGCATGTGAAACGCTGCTCAGTTAGGTCGATGCTGAACATCTACAGACAGCAGAGAAATTCAGCATCATCAGCTAAGTTTTATGATTCATGTTCATTCCTCCACGCTCTCATTTCCACTGACGTGCAAACCTGTTGCCGTTTGATAAAAGACGACGGCACGGTGGGCTGATACCTAGATTGGCTTTACTAAGAAACCTGATGGCTGACAGGATGTTAAAGTTGGTGTTCGTCTTTGACTGTTGTACCAATGTCAAGTTTGTACAAGTTCTGCATGTCAGACTGTTTTCCTATATGTGATAGCAGACATGAAAGAAAAAAAAAAAAGCAAAACTTCAGGCAGATTTTTCGAGGTCACATTCCTGTCAGTGCATGCATATTTACACATAGCTGCCTTTACCGAACAACACACGAAAACCTACATCGCTGGTGTATCCAGAAGAGTCGCATCCCCCAAAGATGTAGGCAGTTCCATTAACATAAGAGCCACAGAAGCCCGATAATTCAGGGATGACATCACCGGTAATCTTCCTCTGCTCCCTGCATCACACAAACACAGAAATCAGGACTGGCTTTGCTTTTACAGACAGACACACGCAGCGCTTTTTGTAAATAGTTCCTAATTCACGATTAATTCCTGAAACTCATGTTTACTTTACATTTTGTCCTTAAGATTACACTCATCTGCAGTGCCATCGTTGTTATCAGTTTTAAAAAGGAAGCACAATGGAGTAAGCATGCCGTCCTCCTACAGTCATAGATTAGATGTGACATTGGCAAATGACAAAAAGACAGTGTGTTCATTTCAGCTGATAAGCAAATAACGTACCACGTCCCAGTGTCCAAATAACAGAGCCATATCTCGTCGCTGGGTAACACAAAGTCCTCTCCAGCCACCACCTGGCAGGAAACAAGAACATAAACAAAACTAACTACACATTACAGATAATAAAAAAAGGAAGCAAACGACTTCTGAAAGCTACTTTGTGCAGCGGAACAGAAATATAGTGAGACATTGAACACAAATTTGCTTTTCGTCTTGTTCAATTCTCCAGGCTGTTTGTGGCTGTTTTGGCTTGAGCCTTCAAGCTCATTCCCAGTAAACATCAATGTCATTTATACAAAATAAACAACATACACAATAAACAAAATAAACCTAAAATTGGGACGATGATGGAAAAAAAAAAAGAAAAAAAGTTGGTCGGCAGGGATTATTATTGTAGTTGGTCTCTTCCACAGGTCAAAACGTCTACAGTGACAAAGAATGTTGAGGAATGTTGTATCAACAGAGCAGAGATTTTTGCTGTCCTGTACATGGATATTGTACCCATAGCAACCGGCTACAGCATGTAAGCTATGAAATGCAGTCTTGCTAAAACAAGCTTCCGCAGTAAAATCTCACGTTTCAGGAACTGAAAACTTTTTTTGTAGCAACCTGTTTTCTACTCATACGTGTCAGACAGTTAAGACAGAGTGATAGGAGTTTAAAACTAAAATAATTAACAAATAATACATGTAGAATATACAATTTTTTTGATAATCCTGAACTTCTTTGTTGTACAAGTAATTGTATTTGGCACGACACTCTCAGGAAAATGGTGCTTTGTAAAGAAGGCGGTTGCTGTTGAATAGTTGTTCGGAAATCCGACTCCCCTGTACACCAGTGCTCGTCTCACAAGCGCTCATTAGTTTCTGCATGCTTAGTTATATTTTCCCCGATGGCTGCTCATCCTTAATCTTTCCCCCACAACGACAAACATCTCAACAACACCACAGCGCTCCTAACGTTTGATTGGCCATTAACGCCTAACACCTTACAAGTCACCTACAAGGGCGTGGGGGATGGGAGAGGGAGATCTTTCAGTGTGGTAAACACAGAGCGCAATATGTTATTATGCAATATACTTTTCAGCAGCGTATAACCGATTTAACAGAGGTGTCTTTCGACTTTAACATAAACTCTAATTGGTTTTTTTTCTTTGATCTAAACTCAAACTCACATGTTTCTCTATATAATGTTTAAGTTAGATTTACGCCCCCCCCCCACTC
>OMNV01025950.1:52348-126082 GCA_900303265.1 Brotula barbata | reverse complement strand
CCCCCCCCCCCCACTCCTTTATTTATCTATCTCCATGTACTTGTGATATTTAAGTATTACTTTAATTTAACAGAGGCTATCTTCTTTAAGAGATTGTAAATTAATTAGAATCCTTGTTTTTGTGCACACATATGTCTTGGGGGAGGGGGCGGGGGGCCCACCAGTGCATGTCTGGCACAGGGCACCAAAATGGTCAGAAACGGCCCTGGTACAAGAATTATCACAATTAAAAGCTGTGAGTATCAAAATGAAGCCCTACAAATATTCAAACATTTTCCACGGAACAACATCTTCATCCTAAACTTCAGTGAACTTGCGTCATGGGAGGAAATCTGAAAGTCAAACCTCGACAGTGATGATATCTCACGCAGGATCTTTGGTTGACTTTTACCATCCAGTTTAAAAGGCAAGCGGCTTGGTGAATTATTCGGGCGATGACATCATTCCCTGCCGTTTACCTGCACAGGTGAACTCAAGACACCGTCGTCTCTTACCTGGTAGCCTCCCCACACGTACAGCTTGTCGTCGTCTATAAACGCCGTGTGGCTGCTCCTCTTGATTGCAGCATCCATCCCAAATTAGGACCGGAAAACAAAGATGATTAAGGGGAGATGGCAGAGGAGGGATGCCGTAAAGGTAGGACTGTGGGGAGAAGAGCGAAAAGCTGTTTGTCAAACGTGTTTTACGAGCTTCAGGTTCCTGGAGGCTGGAGCCTTTACTCCTCCCATTACGTAGACTTATCCCTCTTATTATGCAAGTTACAATACACACGCAAGGTTCAACGATGAATGTAAGGGGGGGGCATATAAGATGTATGGTGTGTACAAAACAAATTTAGTGAAAGACTCTTTGATAACTAAGTGGTTCTCATTATTTACTCACCGTTGATCACGATGCAAGGCAGCTTTAAGATCGTTCCTGTAAGCAAACGTTTAAAGAAATGTACGTTTTAATTGTAATCATGAGAGCCACATCTGGTCCTCGTCATCCAATCAGTTCTCATTAAGGACTACAGGTGTCAGCTGGGTGCAGTTTAACCCCTGAAACACCGCTAAGTGGCTGGAGAGCTGAGAGGATACTTTCAGGTTCAAACGAGTAAATAAAATGAGCCTTTTCACAGTAGGAGTCCATTACTACTTGTGTATACCACGTAAAATATAGATTAAAACTCCTCATTTCAAGAATAGGATGAAAAAATTAAAAACAGTACAAGAAGATGTGGTGCTTTTATTTTCTTAAATGTGTTGCGCTCTTATTTCTTTGTGTTTTTGTTTCACTGGAACTTGAAATAAAGCTTTAGTGAAGGTGGACCATTGCTGTTTAAGAGGTTACACTCATTCAGTCTAAAGCATTACGATGTACTGTATGTTATCATTTATCTCGTTGCATTTTTATGTTTCAGTCTTTGTGGAAATTGCCAACGATAATGACAAATTGGAGAACTAAACCAAAACGAAACAGTAGAAAAATAAAAATATTTTACCTGCGGCATATCAGTACAAAAACTCACTTTTCTAATGACACAAGAACAAACAGATGGAGGCTTTTAGATTAATTGGGAGCGTTTCTTCTCTCTCCCGTCAGAATATTGTGTCAAATTATGTGAGCTATGTAAACCCATTCTCTTCAGCGAGTGAAGAATTTATGAGGAACCTGTTGCTGAGGGAGGGAGTTGAAAATTTACACCGGAAGCTGACGTAACTCGGATTACGACGCCCGTAGATTAGTACGTCACCTAATATAAACTGGCACAAGGCCTGGCTAGGCCCCTCCCAATTTTGTGTTTGATATAAAATGAGAGAAATTCATTTAAAAATCTTGCATTATGTTTACTCATGTAACAAAATTATTTCCACATTTTCTGATACTGACGCTAAATGCACATTTTGAGGTTTAGAACCAGAGACAGTTACACATTTATTTTACTTTACCTATGTTCTGTAAATTTATATCATATACAGTACACAGAGAGAAGATTTAACGCCACTCTTGTAACTTTTTCATGCTACTTCTGGCAAGATGTATACTTGGGAACCCATAACTATCTGAGAAATGTACAGTTAGCTTATACAGTTGTAGGGGTTGCTATATTTTTTTGACGTTTCTGCATTTCAAGATCTGGTGATGCTGTTATACCAAGATTTGTTTTGGACCAGAAGATGGTAGAAACTGATGACTCAAATTTCAAGATCCGTAACATTTATTTTGATGATGCATGATCAGAATCTTCATTCTGACACAAATGATGATCAGAAAATAACAGACATTTACTTTTCCGTGGTCGTTATATGGCGTATATCATACACAAATGAGACATTACAAAAAAGACCACATGTATTAGTACAGTGATATTCTGTACTTATTTTAACACAACTGATATGTTATGAATGTACAGTACCAATATCTGATAACAGGCTTGCACAGTAAACTTTCACCAACTTTTTCAGCTCTGAATTTCATCTTCATGAAGTGTTTCTATTTAAGGTCAACACAGCAGAGGTAAACTGAAATAACTGAGCAAAGACAAAACACATAGGGTTTGTTTGTTTCAGGATAAGTAGCGTTATAGGAGTTATCACATTAACACGTGATAAGATAACTAAATTATTGGTTCAATACGAATTTAACAGTCATTTATATGAGTGCAAATTTGCATAATATTAATGAAATTACTTTTCAAAATAGAGTTCAGACATTCAACTTCGTAGCTGTACATTTATGTTTAGGGATGTATTACATACATGTATTTTATTGATCTCTGTGAAGCCCAACAAACAAGCAATTGATGGGCTAAATATCTTTTAAGTCCCTTCAATGAACTTACAGGACTTCTATTGAGTTGAAGATTAATTGAAATGAACTAATCTTCATCTTCAACTCATTGAGATAGATATAAGTCATTTTGTGACCTCAAAAAAAAAGAAGAAAGGTCTGATGATATATTTCAAAAGGCTGTGATTTATACATACACACATTACATTCAACAGATACACTACAATATCAATATCTATGGCAATTATGAAAACAGCCATTGAGTTGACCATTTAGTCTAAGTTTCTCCAATGCTTTTTGGCACTCTATTAATGACATAACAGAGACAAATTGTGTAAAGCTTAAATAAAAAGGCACAATCAAAATATCTACATTACATTTCAAGTGCTGTGTTTACAATTTTGCATGAACCCAACCTCATTATTGTTCGATGTTTAAATGCGAATTTCCTTGTGCATCCATGACAAATTGAGACCTTTGTGTAATATAGCTCTATCTGGCTTTTTGGTCAAAAATTAGTCAAAGTGAAGGGTGCTTTATTTCTTGTGTTGCTATTTTTGTATATTTCAAAGTTTTAGATTTGATGTTTTCAAAGGTCGAAAGTTCTTTAAGTTCAGTGAGTGGCAGACGCAAACTTCATCACAAAAAGGGTGTGAGTGCAGATAGAACCTTATACTACTAAGTCACAAAACGCAGAGTGTACTGAAGAACATCTGGTAAACATAATCATTACGAAATATTAACACAAGACATAACACAACAATAGGACAAAAATTTAAAAACCCCAATGTAAAAATGTGCACATGAAATAAGCCTCTTGGCAGCCATCTTCACCATAATTTAGTTGTTCATTTAATGCTGTGACAGAGCTGAATTAAAATTCAGCGAGGTATAAAGTCAATGGTCAGTAACAGTTGGCTATTTGCTCAGAATCCTGTCAATAAATGAGGCTTACTGTGTTTCTACATTAGTGCAAGAGAGCCAAGCTGCGCAAGCACTGTAGCTCTTACGCCTTCATCTTCGGTGGGTTGTTTTCCATTAGTTACTCACATTCATAATTGCACTTAAGGTTAGTTAATGTGAAAGCTTGGTCGTTAGGACTGTTGCCTAACAGCCGGAGAGTCATAGGTTTGTTTACCGGGCTGATCATGGTCTGTGTAGTTTGTATGTTCTCCCCACACTTGCATTTCCACTGGGTACTCTGGTTTCCTCCCACCTCCAAAGACATGCATCTTAGGGGAATTGGAGTATCTTGGATTAAATTGACCATAGGTTTGAATGGGAGTGTGATTGCGTTGTTTGTCTCTGTGTCGGCCCTGCAATGGACTGGTAACCTGTCCAGGATGAATCCTGACTTTTTTCCAATTTCCAAGTTGGGATACGGTCCAGCCCTATGATGACCCTGACGTGGATAAGCTGTTTAGATAATGGATGGATGATTTAACAGCGCTCACAACAAGGCCTTGCTGCCTATGCTCAGTCCTGTAGATCGCTCTCCAGGTATTTTCTCAGGCGCAGGCAACGTGGACAGGCACACCCATTGGCTTTGCACGCTAGATGGAACACAGCCTTGCAATCTTTACACCTAGTGCAGAGCAAAAATATTTCAAGGTGATATCAAAACGAATGTGAGGTGGATTTTAAGTTTAATACAGCATCCAGAACAAAATGTTTCATTTTCTCTGCTGACAAAAACCATGTTTTATACTGGGGAAGATTGAAAGGTACAAAATGACTTGTTTTTCTAATAGATAATCACAATTTGATTACTTGATGACAGTCTTTCTTACCGGATGGTGGTCTCAAACTGGAAAGGGAAGATGATGTCATCGGCATGGCATATTTGGCAAATGAAGCCACGCTGAGTGCACAGGTCACAGTGGCTCACGTGTTTAGTGGCATATTGTATCAGTGTGGTTAGGTAGATTGCATATTGGCCCTCTGCTATCTAAAATCACAGACAGGCATTTATTAAGATGATTCACAGTGGCAAATGTAATATAACTGTCAACGTAATCCAGCTGCAGTGTACCTGTCGAAGATCCATGACACTGTACAGATGACTTGACTCCAACAGGTATGTTCTCTGCTCCATTCTGGTTAGAGAATTGCAAAAGAATAATAATACTTAATTACTCAAAATTAAACTAAATTAAATTCTGAAGAGTGAATTAGAATTTTAACACAATAAAATGTCAAACAGATAGCACACAAACACACATACACACCTGGCTTGTACTTTTTTGCAGGCACCACTGCGGCAGGTGAGCAGGTAGTCTCCCAGCAGGCGTAACCTCTGCCGTAGGCTGTGGACCTCAGCCATTGTCTCAGCGTGCTTCAGCAACTCGGGATTTAACTGCTCAAGGTTCAGCAATGGCTCTTGCTCTATCTTAGCCAACAGCTGCAGGGCTTTTCTTGAGACCTGGACAAACAGACCGACAGAAACACACACATGCTAGTTAACTTCAATGTTCAGTGCTGAGACCAAGTGTTAAAAAAAATGTGCCGTGTGACGTCATCTCAACATTAAAACTGAAGATGATTGGCAACACATTAGGTTGATAAAAAGTCCGGTATTCTAGTCAGAATGTGAAATGCATGTATGTTTGAACACACCTCTCGTGGGGTGAGGTCCCAGTTATGCAACATACGTGACGGGATGATGGAAGGATCACCGTGGTGACAGGAGTTACAGTAGTACTGGCCTGAGAACTCACATAACCTGGCTCTGCCCAGCGATGGACCAATCTGCTTTGGGCACCCTGCATGATAGACAGTAAATAAATTTAAGCATCCAATTCACATCTTCCATCACATTCAATACATGTGTGAGCTTTGTGTGCTGAAGCTTAAAAACCAAATATCACCTGCACATTTGAAGTTTTGAGCATCCAGCCCTCTCTCTGTGGGCACAGTGCATAGATGAGCTAGAAGTGTCCCGTCTTCTTTTAGTGTGTGCTGCACCAGTTTGTGGATATTTCCAGTCACTCCCTGGTGTACTATGGCTGGCTCTTCAGAGAACCCATCCTCCTCACTGTCAAGGTAGGAATCCAGAGCTCCACGGATCAGAACCCTCCAAGAGCATGCCTCCTCTGGGCTCTCTGCCCTAAACCGCATAGTCTCCCTGATAGTTAATACTTTGAAGAAGGCTGGACCTCCTAGGGAGACATCAGGCACAACGTCTCTGATTTCCTGAATGAGGTGAGTCAGCCGCAGTGACTTTCTTCCCTCATCTACCCGGAAGCCTTTCAATGCCTCTAAAGAAAGTGAGAAGACCAGAGGTACCCAAGTGCGACAATCAGGATCTGTGGAGAAGTACAACACTGCTTCTTTGATAGCATCGGTTTCCAGATCAGCTGTCCTTGTCCAGTCCATTTCCTGTATTTGAAGAGGTGCCTGCTGCCCTCCTGTGCTGGAGGATGATGGGCCATGTTCAGGGCTGGAAGGGGCAGAGGATGCGGAGGAAAAGGATGGTTCATCCAACACATTTTCTGTAGAAGGTTGCAAGACCTCCCACTGGTTCTCTACGCGAGGTGCTGGGCGGCATTTGTTGACAGCCTCTTCTATCCGGTCTACCCAATCCTCAGCTTCATCACGATTGGCTGCCCGGAGATACAGCCGCTTCCCGGGAAAAACCAACTCAAAGCGACCTTCCGGTAAGGTGATGCGAGCACCTTCACATCGGACCAGGGAGCAGTTGTCACAACATGTTCGTTCTTCGGCATTGACATAAAGGCGGAACTCAAAGGGAGATAGCTCGCAGTAGTAGTCGCGCCACATTCCCACAGCACCACGTTTTTCTAGATGGCCAAGTTTCAACAAACCTCTGAATGGGTTAGAAAGCCCTGACAGACAGAAAGAGAAGAAGACCAAAAACAAAAGAGGCATCAACATAAAGCTTAGCATTATCTTTTTTTTTTTCTATGGATGCCATTTTACAATTGCATTAGTCCATGGGATGACTCTTAAAATGAACATTCACATCACCCAGGCTTTAATGCTGAAAGTTGAATCATATACACAGAAAATAACTGCTAAAATGCTTTTTGTGGAATGAAACATTTCATCATGCTACACCAAAAATGATGCCACTATGGGCTTTTTGCAGATGGAAAAGTGCCACACGTTTGAAACATTTTAACACACCGTGACAAATATATACATCTATTTATGTGTCTGACAAATTAGGTAAAGATTGTCATCTTTACCTAATTGACAATGCGCTCTTTTTAGAATATTTTTCCTTTGTAGTTCAATAATTCATGGGTTAGACATTGTCAAAATAAAATACCTATTTGTCGGCGATGGACAACACTGGGGGGAGACTGAGGGACCTTCGGTTCAGGCGTGGGAGAGCTCACCGCACAAGGGGGCAACTCATTTATGTCTTCTATATGGGGTTTGTAAATGTCCTCCTCAGAGATCCAGGAATGGGAATGCTGCAATGCAAATGACAGAGGTGACTTAACCCACGTTCAGCACGGGAATGCTCATATAGTCATAATATACAACCATATGACTCATTAATCTACTTTTGATTTTGAAAAAATCTTTTATCAGTTAAATCTTTGGGTGTACTTAAGAACCACAACACTGAAAGAAAGATTTTATGAATTTTACAAGTCATAAGAGGAAGGATAGTCAATATCAAATAAATCAAAGACTGTGGCACAATGAGCGGACTTCACTTAAGTTCACTTCTGTAAATCTAAGGTCTGAAGATGTACTTACTGATAATGAATCGGATGACGTTTTCTTGCGTAGGATGCTGGTCGGGTGACAGAATTTTTCATTTGTTGAATTCTCTGAGTTGCTCTTTAAAGAGCTCTCCGCTTTATTCTTTTCTTTTTTTTGGACTAATTCACTACTATCCTGAACACCAATCATATGTACTGTCTCTGCAGGCTCACTAACTGTTGAGTGTTTATCAGTGTCCACGTATAACTCAGAGGAGGTACTAAGGCAAGCTTCTGAAGGAAACTGGTCACTATGGTTCTCGTGGGGTGACGATGATGGCTCTAGATCAGAAAGAACTGAGTTTGGGATCTGGTCCGTGGGTTCTTGGAAAGGTGTAGTGGGAACATGGACATCAATGTCAGAACCACTGAAAATGGCTGTCTCCGAGAAATTATCTGGACACGTGCCTGAGGCAAAGGAGTTTTCATGCATGGAATCCTGACTGTAATGACCACTCTCCCGGGAGTCACTTGGTGTACTGCAAAGACATGGAAAAGTTGCGACATATTATATTTGGCTCTGAGTGAATAATGAAAAAATACAGGTCTCCATCACACTCACTTACTCTTTCAATGGCCTCTTGTTTGTGCCGTTGACATTAAGAGAGATGTCGAGGTCACCCGAGGACCAATGTTCACCTGTAGGGCTGCGTGGGTCCTGGCCTTGCAGGAGGCTGTCAGAGCTCAGGCTGGAGGAGAGTTGAGAGGATCCTGTGGTGTCAAGGCTTAAATTAGAGGAATTCAGCGCATTCCTGCCCCCTGGCAATCCACTTGTTGCCTTGCCGAGCAGCACCACGGGGCACCCTTTCTGCATATCGAGTGCATCTGAAGAGCTGGATGATTGAGACACTGTATCCCATGTATCTTTATACATGGGCTTTGAAGTGGCATGGTCTACACCATTCAAGGAGACGTCAGGTATGTCCACCTGGGACATGGGACATAGTCCAGCAAGAGCCAGGGGTGTAGTGGTCCATTCTTTGAGAACAGCTGATTTGTAAGACAAGTTGAATGTCAGTGAGGCAAGACCCTGAAGGTAACTGAGCAGCACTTCCCGCTCCTCTGCGTTCATGAGCAGGGCACTGGGCTGATAGTGGGCCTGCAACTTTGACTTCTCCCGAAACAATGACGCAAGGTAGCACTCCAGCAAGCCATGGTTGAGGGCCAGCCGTAGCCATGCTCTGCAGCGGCCCACATCTGTTGTCACAAAGCTGAGGTTCTCCAGTTCAGTGACTACATCACTGGGGATGTAACAAAACAGGATGACATTTTATGGTTAGATTGTTAATGATCACATGGCAGACAATAAGAGATTAGACAATATGTGCTTTCCTTTTTATGTGCACTTTCTGAATTTGGACTTACCGGTGAGTGACTGTCTTGAGGAGGCTCCAGAAAAAAGGCTGGGGGAGAGCTCCTCTGTCTCCCTTCTTACTACGGTTCCCAGCATCAGAGCGGATGTACTTGCTCTTAATACCATGAATGAAGATGGCCTCCAGTGCACAGCAGAGCAGATTAGCATCTCTATCTTCACTGGTTACCACTGCATCTGAGGTGACATATCGCTTCTGCAGGGCCTTAAGTGACTGTGCCAACTTCTCTTTAATCTACATGACATTCAACGACAAAAAGGAAGAGACACATTAACAACTTCCCCATTCTCTTCTACTTCTCTTCTAGTGCCATAAGGAATGTTTCTACTGTTGATGGGCAGGTTGGCGACGACTATTAGCAGTTCATATTAAGTTAAAAAGAACTTCACAAAACATTTTCTGAAATCCAGTATAAATGATGATGGAAATATCTGCACAGCATCAAAATGAGGAATAAGATTTGTTCTAGGTCAGGCCTTGTGGTTATGAAACATGGTCTATTGTTCTCAGACTGACACATGACACCTGCTGTCAGCTGACACTACTGGAAAGACAACATTAACAGTTTACAAGCTAGCCTATATTATGTAAGACTTTGCAGAACAATACCAAATTCTTTAAACATTAAAAAATCTGAAAACTGTAATCTGGTAGTTGTAGACACTGTGGTCTCCAATGATGTTTGTCCTAAATTCCAGCTGACATGATAAAAGTGTTATGTTTGCCAATGACCGCTTAAAGCATTGCCTCTCTCTGTTTGTTATTGTCAGTTCATCAAGAGGTGAATGGATCACTTTAGGGGCCAAGTTCAAAACACAAAGTGGACTAATGTTTAACTGTGCTGTTGAGTACAATTACAACTGCAATTCAACATAAAGGAATCTATATCTGTTCTCACAGACAAATCACCTCAAGCAGAAATCTAGCCATAGTATTAATAAAACCAGATGACATCTAACACCTGCATCCCTGAAGCTGCAATGGAAACTCATTCCAGTGCAGCACTAATGGACACTCATTAATCTAAATGCAAAGCCAGACAAAGTTTAAGTATCACCTCTCAATATAAAGGATTTAATGACCTTTGGACACAATGACAGGTAAAACAAAGTTGAGAAGAGCTCCAAAATCGTAGCAGGTAATGAGTCCTTGCAAACAGAGAACAAAGAGTTTGTTGTTTTACCTGTTTGACTTTGGCCTCTGGTGGCGTGTCTGGCATCTGTGTGGCTAGCATGGCACCTCCTTGGAAGATTTAATCCCACATGGCACACTAAAAAAAACCCATCATCAATGAGCAAGACGTGGAAGGAAATTTTCAAACATCTCTGATTACAAAGTTGCCCATTGAAATTACTTTTGACACACTGTATTTAATATGACTAAACAATGGTGCTGTGCGCTTGTTTGCTCAGAGTATGAGACACATGAGGCACATGATGAGGAAATGAGTTTCTTTCTCACCCGCCCCTTACTATTATCAGTATGTTAAATTTATCACCCAGCTAGCATATTTTCCATCATGAGACTGTTTTCTGCGACATATCTGCAATTTCAAGGTTTAGGAGTCTCCAGTGAGTAGCCAGTTTGTTACTGCGTCATGTCATGTGAGTTGCTGAATAAAAGGTACGTCTGCAGGGAAGTTATTGCAAGCGCTAACTAACTTCCCCAATCAGAAAACGCAGTAAGCACAAATCAAGATCGACGATCAAGCTGTACAGACTGACGCTGACTGGCACAGTGAGAGACAAATTTAAAGTGAAGGTCATGACACATTTAATGTGAAAGTCATGACAAAGACGGTATATATTTATTTACATCAGATTAGGTAGTTGGAGATATCACACAGATCCATACTTATATCAAACATATTATTCCACAAATCCATGTGAGAACTTTTTTTTAACAAATCAATGAAAGGTCGCTCAGCATGTGAGAATTGTATGATTTTTTAGAGGGGTGTACTTTGCAATTGCAGAGCTAAAACAATAAAATCAATCAATGGTTTTATTAATCCATAGAAAAAGAATTGACGGTTCTCATTTGCCAAACTGTGCTGAATTCTTTTGGCTTTGGATTGCAGGTCCGATAGAAAACTAAACTTAAACATAACTCTAGATTTGAAAGCATCACTTTAATTACAATTTGTTATTACATTTACTCCACGTATACTCCATCATCTATCAAAAATTAAGCAACGATTTGTCATTTCATAAATAAATCTACTAGAACTTGTTACTCCATACACAGTACACCACTGACGCTAGTTTGAACTGCCGCGGTGCGGTAATCCTGGGATTCCTTGTGGGTCAGTATGACAACAGGCCTTTCCCCATCAGATAAGTGTAGCAATTAAGTACAGTTTAAGTACAGGTATTACGTGTACATGAGGTTGTTTTACTATGTGATGAGATTATCTGATTCTCCCTCTGATTAAATCAACAACTTCTAACAAAAAGAAAGATCTTTACTATATGTTTATGACTTAATCCATCTTTTTATAAAACTTGCACAAACACGCAATGTTGTGCAGTCTTTGCAGCCAGTGTGTAACAGTGTGTTACATCCTGCCTACGTTACATAATTATTCATAGCAATATTACCTGTCCACATATAATTTAAATGTTAGCCAATGTCCTGGCTGTGCCCACACATTCTTAGAAAGAGTTCCATCACATGATACCCACGACACATCAACAGGCTGCATGAAACCCGAGCTGAAAACTATTAATTTAAAAGACCAAAGCACAAAAACAAGAATACGAAAGTGATATTAGCCACAGCGCTAACACAGCACAAAGTTAGCTTCTTACCTAAAGGAGCTGGCTAACTTGGTATTAACGTCCGAACGCGGTGGCGTGGCTCTTGTCATCGACTGTAAACTCTTTTAAACGTTGATTCAGTCGCTCATTCGCTCACCATCCCAATTATTAAAGCATGGAACGGAAAAATCCTATATTTCTCAATTGTTCTCTCGGACAGTACGAAGATTGCTCGTCACAGTTCGGTTTAGCACAAATGCATCATGGGAGCGTCGCTACACCAACGCTGTGTTCATGGCCCGTCCGGAATATAGAGAATGCACGATGCAAGCACATCATCGATGAAGCGATTTGTACTTGAAAATCAAATTCCTGTTTTTGTCTCTGCTTTCATGGTTGATAAAATTTTTGATTCATACTTTGAAAATTTTGCAGGGAAAAACCACCAATATAGGCTTATTACTTTACTATGACTTTTCAAGTCACGTTTTACAAGTCGCGTTGTATCATTTTTCTACTATCCGAGGATCACTAAATGCACCACTTTTTAACAGCGTGCTGATGTTGTTGTTCCACTCGCTGACATGTGAGGACTCCAAGTTCCCGGTCCTGCCTTGGGACGACTTGTTCCAGCTTCTGCTAGGCCCTGAACACGCCTTCTGTTTACATACACAGCAGTTCCAGCCCCACACATCAACAAAGAAATATTGAACTATCGAAAATAACATAAGCAAAAGTGTGCTTTTTCAAGGAATACACAACTTTTACATTACTTCTACAACTTGAGAATACTGTGTACTAATCACGTCTAACACGAAATCAAAAGGGGGCGTTGTGGTACAATGATAGCTATTGTATGCGTACTAATTCCATTGTAACCTTTCTGATTGTATCATCAATCAATCATTCAATAAATCAACCACTCATCTATTTATGAGAAGTTAAGTCTGACTGAAGTCTTCTTGAGTTATACAAAATGAACAAAATATAGATCAATATGCAGTTAGTATATGCCCCTTGCCCATGATTGTGGATTTAAGCTGTCATTGCTCACCCACTCTATCATCTTATTGCTTTCGTCAGACTTACCTCTCTCCTTAGGAGAGAAAATGCTTTGTGATTCAGCTATGAAAAATTTTCTGAATGGCAGAAGTAAACATGTGTGTCTTTTTTAATCTTAACAGAATTAAAAATGAAATATGTACTGGTAACATTTGATTTGTTTTCATTATCCACCACTGCTCACACAGAAATAAATGTCCACATCTTGTAATGAGTGAAAATTCTTATTTATTCCACACTTTTGGTCAGTGTGATATTCCAAGCAGAAATGTAAGCTCACACCAGACTTACTCAGATTTTCACAAAACATGTACGAAAAATCACTATATTTACATTTACATTACCACAACATGTGAAATTACTGAAGCGCAGTATCATGGGGTTTATCCAGTTGCCCTTTCAAAAGTTTAATCACATATGATGCCCTCAGAGGAGTCCAATAACAGTGAGACATTATTTCCATCTTCTGCGTCAAACATCTTGATGTGTTCATCCACTGTGTGAACAAACTATGGCACTGCAGATACTTTCACACGCCTTGTACAGAGATAAAACCTCAACATCCCTATTTTGAGCAATAAGTTTCTGCCACTGTTTTGTCATCATCCACACCGCTATCTCTTGGTAATACAAAATCTAAAAACTGAAGTTTTCCAACTTCCTTCTTTTAGATTTCTCTCTTTGATTCATCCCCAATTTGTTTTCCTCAAATGTGACTTTCAGTTTTAAGAGGCCCATCTTGGTCTGAATCCTTAAGAGTCTCTACCAATGCCCATCTTCTTGGCTTCAGTGACTGCCTTTGTGTATCTCTGTGACCTTATTTGTTGCGGTTAGCACATATTCTTATACATATCGTATTCTGCAGTTACCATGGGAATGTAAGTGGCCACAGTGTTGTCATCCATGTTATCAATTGAAGAGATCTGCAAACAGAATTGTAGTGCGGTTATTGGAAAAAAGAATTTTTTTAAATTCTGAATGCAATGCACCATGTTGTTTGCATCCTTAGTTTGAATACCCCTTTAAAAATAGAACAAATTAAGACAGACTTAATAAGTCAAAGCTGCTCATACATACATACATACATACATACATACATATACATAGAGATATACAGTATATATTAATTATAACTAAAAGGATTGGTGAAGTAAAGAAAGCAATACGCATCCTATTAGATAACCTTTTCTTGCATTATTATTATTATTATTATAATTATCATTACTATCATCATCGTTATTATTATCATTATTATACATTTATAGATAAAGTCTTAGAATAATTACACTGTTATTACGCTTGTCATCGACAGAGCGGTGTTACAGCACGTCAGCATGTTCAGGTTTACTGCGTAATCTAAGACTTACTTTGTCAGTCCGCAGAATGTAAAATAAAATCCTCGATTAGATTTCGAGTTCCATGGAAACAGAATACACATCCTCCGTTTGGTTCTCCATCTTCTCTTTCCAACCGCGTCGTCCCACAGCCGAGAAAAAGCTCATCGTTGTTACGATAAAATGGTTCACCGGTGCGGATATGGTGGCCGTGTGTGTGCAGTGTGTGGTGTCGAGGCGGACTGCTGCTGGTTAAACACTGGTATCGGATATGGGGGAAATAAAGAGTAGCTCTCGTTTTATCGAGAAACTATTTCGCGTGGTAACGAGAAACTGCGGCGATTATTCTTTTGCACCACGGCAGCTCTGCGTTTGAAATGACAGGCGATAATCTAGACATACACACATTCCTCTCATTCGGATATTTTTCCATCTCCACTATGAGACTGCAATATTTAAATGTGATTCATTATACGCTTGGTTTTCATACCGGGGTTATTAAATGATTCAGCGCATAGGAGATTTTTTTAAAAAAAAGGGTTTTGAGTTTTTGAGTTTGCAGACCCACGCTCAATGTCACACAGGGCAAAACAATAACAACTCAAAGTTCAGGCGATTAACAGTTGTCATCATTTAGTAGATCAGGCTGGGAAAATATCACAACGTACCTGGTGAGTGAGTTTAAGTGGATTTTCCACAATCCAGCGGCACGTTGACAAGGTGAAAAGTCTCTTTTGAGTTCAGATGAAGTGTCGTCACTCGGGCCGCATCATAAAGTCACTTTCATTTTCTCTTCAAACGGGAATTTCATCGCTCCTCGCCTCTTATCATGAAGACCGCTGCTGACACGTCATTTATTACAGCGGATGTTGAACAATCGTTGTACAATTAAACAAAAACAACGACAAAACATAAATAAATACATAAACGGATGTTCGCGGTTTTTAATCTGCACCTCATATTCGCTATAATTTTCCAAGGATGTGTGTGCACTTAGGTTACTTCGTTGTAATTACTACTAAGAAAACCGAAAAGTCTATAATATTATATAATATATAATATGCATATATATATACTTACAAAGTGTATATATACACTTTGTAAGTGTATATATACAGTAAGTGAAGTAAGTGAAGGCATGCTTTGGGGAAGTCCATATGTTTTTATTTTAATATTATAATGCTGCAAAAGGCATGATATGGAGT
This sequence comes from Brotula barbata, assembly GCA_900303265.1. Lineage (NCBI taxonomy): Eukaryota > Metazoa > Chordata > Actinopteri > Ophidiiformes > Ophidiidae > Brotula > Brotula barbata. The sequence goes on along the minus strand of OMNV01025950.1, from coordinate 110,841 downwards.
GGAGAGACATTAGAGACTCAACGTTACGATGTTGTAATAAGTTCGTATACAGGATAGCCTATTAATGTCTTATAATAGCCTATGTATACAATTTACAAGATGATGTAATCTTGTCATATTATCGTACGAATTTGGCCTGTAAATGTATATAATATTATCGTTAGGATTATATGTTATACAGATATGGTAAAATAATAATATATATATAATAATATAACGCACAGTCCGCTATTTTTTCGTATTATTTGTGTATCATGTACATCGTCGCTTTACATCAATTCTGTCAATTCGAAATTTGTGACATAGTGTTGTGGTTAATGGTTTTGCAGCGTGTGAAACCCGCAGGACTCGTTAATTGGTAAGTGTGTCAGGAAAATGAAAAAGGTGCGCCCTCTGTCAGCTCTATAAAATGAGCCGGCCGACTCTGTTCCAACATCACAACTGCAGCACTGAAATCTGACTCTCTGACGGCTTCATACAAAAAGCAACACTCAACTTTGAAAGATGCTCAGCAGGATTCTCCTCGTCTGCCTGTTTCTCGGTGTGTTCGGCGGCGGCCTCTCGTTTCACTGCAGATGGATGGATCATAAATTCAGACAGTACAGTGGAAACGCTTTGGTTATGCTGGACGCCATGGTGAGTAACTTTTGAAATGTTTGTCTGTTCAAATAAACTCATCAGGAATTCTATTTTCTTCATGGCATGGCATCTCTCTCTCTCTCTCCCTGTAATTCAGGCAAATAATTCTACCAATACTACTGAGGATGCTGAAGATGTGAACGCTGTCTCCTTCCCTTATGAGTTGTACAGTCAAGCTTCCAAGGCACCGGTGAGTCCGCTTGAATTTTCTGTTTAAAGTCAGTACCGGTGTTATCTGAGGACGATTTGGCAGCACAGAACCAGACAAGAACAATGACAACATCACCTGCCCAGAGATGTTGACATGCTCCTCCTCTTTGTCCACCAGACTGAGGAAAAGCTGAAATTCATGGTGCACGTCCTTCAAGAGATGGTCGACCTGTTCGAGGGGGATTGGAGCTCCGTGGGATGGGAGGAGAACAACGTGGAGAACTTCCTCAACATTGTAACCCAGCAGGCGGACGGCCTGAGCACCTGTGTAAGTCCAACCCCCTAACACACCAGCACTGACCGGTTATTTCATTTTGATTCCAAACTGAGATGTAAGGACGTGACATTTATGTATTATTGTTGTTATTCATGTTTAGATTGTGAGCCACAAGAAGAACAAGAAGCTGCAAATGTATTTCAAGAGACTGTCCAGCCATGTCCTGGAGCAAATGGTAAATCTACAATCTACATCTATCTATCTATCTATCTGTCTGTCTGTCTGTCTGTCTGTCTGTCTGTCTGTCTATCTATCTATCTATCCATCCATCTATCTATCCATCTATCCATCTGTTTGGACATTTCCTCCAGTTTTTTAGATATTGATAGTAATATTCTTGTTTTTTGTAGAGCTACAGTGCTGAGGCCTGGGAGCTGATCAGGATGGAGCTCAGAATCCATCTGATGAGAGTAGACCTACTGGCTGCATCTACACTCACCACCAACTAAACGCCTGTCTTCTGAAGTTCATTCATTTACCTGCTGGATCATTATTTATTCATCTATTATCTATTCATCATGATTTATTTATTTGTTTGACTATTTATATATTGGATATTTATATAATATTTTTTAAATTATTATTTTACATACATTTATTGTTATCTATGTCAACATTCATCCATTTTTGACCTAAATATGAAATGTATTGATCTATTTTCTTACTTGCACTTGATAAAAAATGATATATTTTTACATGTGTATCTGTTATAGCCAATAAAAAATAAGACTGAAAAATGAAAACATATTTATTGTTGTTATTGCTGATTTATAAACAAGATCAATGCAAAATGAGGAACATGAATTTGGAATCAATAATGCTAACTGTCACAAGATTTGTGATACCTACTGTACAAGATAAATTATATAAACTATCAAATCAAAGAAATGATCACATCAGTTCAAATATGTGTGCGGATGTGTGTAGCCCTCTGAACATCTCAGCGCAACATGAGCAACATATACAGTATAATCAACAACATAGCAAGCATCATGTAGCATGTAGAATGAGTAACTATACAATATTAAATGCATGTCTGGAACCATAAAACACTTATTTCATAAGGAGAAAATAAGACTTATCCATGACTGACTGAAGCCATTTCTGAGAACTTTTAACAAATGGTGATTTTTCCATCACATCTTATCATTCAAAATGAATAATCTGTAACTTATTTTGAGTCCGCAGCGGTGGTGAGTAGATATGCCGGTCTCACTCCCAGGGGACCTCTGCTCCATCAGCTTGGGCGTACAAAGTAATGTCCTCATACAGATCACCGCCACATGTCTCGATCGCCAAACCCTGAGACAGATAGTGAGATTACACGGTGTGAATCCCATTGTAGCGCACAGACAGACACAGTTGTGGCTTATAACATACGATAATAAAGAATTATTATTAAGGCATGTCGTAAAACAAAGTGTATGGTTCATACTTATAGTTTGGCATGATTGAAGGTTGTTTTTTGCATAAACATGAGTCAATAGCAGAGAAGAAGATAATAATCCTAAATCACATTCTATAGTGTAAAGAGGATTTCTCCAGAGCTTTGCTTTTTGCCCCAATCACAGAGACTGTATGTGTACGTACCGCAATCAATCACACTCACATCTCTGCATCAGCTGTAAAATGTATTCAGTTGTGTAGAGATTTTAAATGAATGAATTAATCTGGGTTTTTTTGCTATCCAAGGGCTGCAAGGACTTCCATATGATCTTAAACTCTTAACATAGAAATCCTTCATATTATTGTGATTCTTGATGATGCAATATGTCCCTCTAGTCCCACATGCTGCATCTTTGAAGCCGTCCTCTATGAAGACTTCCTATTTTGGTCTCATGGTGCTATAGAGTTTTACATATTCATACACTGATTCAGACAGGGTTGTGGCCATGTGCTCAGTGAAGCAAACAGTAGATAGTGTGTGTGTGTGTTGCTGCCTATCTGTAGTTTTAAGCGGCACCACAAAGACCACTAAGATTCAGACAGTAAATTTTATATTGTTTGTAATGACCACATACCGCATAGATGTGTTCGGTTCCAGGGTCCTCATACATGATGTCGTTCTTTATCAACTGTAACAATATTTTAAAAAGAGAGATATTAAAACAAGAAAAGAAACAGAAAATCTTAGACAAAAGGATTTTTTTTTAAATGAATGAATACTAAAATGAGATCCAAAATGAGACGTATAAAGTTTAGTAAGCTTAGAATTGTGTCGTGTTTGTTACCATTGTTCGTTGGCGGTACAGCACAGCAGCAATACAAAAAGCCAGCAGTAGGCCCTGGGTGATGATGAGTGCGTCCTTGATATTGCTAATTTTCAGTCTGACCAACAGATCAAAGCGATCTGTAAGAGGAGAGAGTTATGGACATGCTAGTATGAGCATCCCTTAAGATGATAAATTATTATCTTATCAGCGGCTGAAGCCTTTCGGAAAAACCCCAAGCTTATTTAACTCTTAGATATCTGAAGACTTGCCCAGCGGAAACATTGCCCCAGCCACTTACACTGAACATGCACTTCAGTCCCAGGTCCCCATTCGCCATTTCGCCGGCAGAAATACACCCCACTGTCAATTAGCTGCAGATGACGAAGGTAGAGCGTGGCTTGAGACTTGTTGTTGTTGTACATGCCAATGTTGACTCCTTCCTGCAATTGAAGTCTCTTGTTGGGCTCGACGTCGTATTCTGAGGCCTTAAACCACAGCACCTCAAGATCATGATGCCCGTAGTGATTTGGGAACACACAGTATATAGGCACTTCTTGCTCAGTCTTTACGCCGTAGAACCGGGGTGCCTGTAAAAGTGCCACTGAGTAGACGAAAGAGAATTTTAATGGAAATGTGGCACAATTATACAACTGTCAGTAGAGGATGTCAGTTCAACTCCATATTACGGTCTTTGTTATTGTTTCATCTCAGAATAATAGCTGTTGTTATACGCTTTCTCAAAAGGCAACTTCCTCATTTCCCCAGATGGCCAGGAAGTAATGCTTATAGCTGAAGTCAAAAATAACGTGTAAAATTTGTATGGTATAGCTGAGGGAGATGCTGAAATTACAATAAATAGTAATAAACAATAAAGCAGTGGAATTATGAAATATTAAGCAGTAGCTGGTAAAATTGCTGTGCTAACATGAAGCAATTAAAAGTGTCAATAAAAGTAACTAACCTCACTTACTTTATCTTGAAAAAGTTAGTTTTACCTGAAAAGTTGATCAAAGCAATTCCAAAGCAACCAGCAAATAACCAGCGCATGATGATAAGATGAGCTAGGACACTTCAAATGCTGATATATGTACGCGTGAAGGACTCCTTCTGCAGTCATGGGGAGGAAGAAGAAGCACATCGTTGGGTGGAGGCACGTCCTCTGATACCACTCAACCTCAAAGACAGGAAAATAGGGGGAAGAGCACACACAGCAAAAATAAACTTCAACAACACACAGCTTAAACACAAAACCTAACCATCTTATCTTCTTCGTGTTATTTATTTCTGTCTTTTTCTTTTTGGAGACATGCAATGTTGTGGACACGTAAATTTGGGGATCAGAAGATCATTTTTGGAGGCTTTGTATGTAATTTGTTTGCTGATTTTTTGCTTTTTTACACTAAAACACTGAACTTGTCAACATGTCCCTGAGGGAAAATTATTATTAATCATCAACGCAGTCTGTAGGTTGTCACAACAACTGTGCTCATACTTTCGTTGTTTTGAATCAGCTGGAGTTCTTCCTGTATGTGTATGTATATTGACGGTAAATTGTATGAATAAATGTTTCAATGTTAAAAGGTCAAACAGAACACTAAATAGAGAACACTGTAACTCGTTTAAAATGTCCTCAAATGTTCAAGCTCATCCTTGAATAATGTTTGAACGCTTCATCCAAGTGATTGGCAACTTCTTTTCGTCATGGAAGATATGGTCGCTATTTATCTTTAAAGATATGTGGTATTATCTGAGATTATAATCTGAAGACTATCATAAAGTATAAAGGCCACTGTGTGGATGGGAAGTTTTTACTTTTACTGTAAGTAGTTATCAGGTATATGACTTACTCAAGTATGTTTTCTGAACGGTCAGTTTCATTGAAATAAATGATAAATGTGTTGAATGCGTAGGATTTGACATGAAGGTCACTGGGGGAAGACGGCATGACAACCAGTGCCAAAACACAAAGCAAGCAACCGCAAATGTATGCAAATAAATCAGAGACCCATTATTTCTTGTAAAAGACACTGCACACACACCCACACACACGCAGAATTACAGTTTGAGGCTTTGAATTATTGAAATGAAAGAATGAAAAAGAATGAAAGAAAGAATGAAAGACTAAGAAAGAAAGAAGGAGAGAGAGAAAGACTAAGAGAGAACACTACTCAAGTTTGAAATCATACGGAAAAAGCCAGTGCACCACACAGCCAACAGAGGGTGTCAGTGTAAACATAATGGTGCCATTTCAGGGGCAGCACAACAGCAACTCAGCTTCATTTTCCCCATGGTTATGTTTTATTCTAACAATATAATTCCATATTTTACAATAACAAAATAATATAAATATATAATACAGAAAAAAAATCTACAAAAGTAACACTTCCACCAACAAGCACTTAAGTATATACAAGCAACACTGACTGTGGGTGTACCACTAACTCTCCCCATGTGGCTCTGCCTCTATCAGAAATGTAAACAAAGGGGGGTATTGCCTTAAGAATTAATTGATGTTACTATCAGTGGACACAAGAGAAAAACATAGTAGCATTGCCATCTGACAGGAATAACGGCTGTGTTGTGGCAACACAATAAGACAAAGAGAGAACCTTCAGGGAAATATTCATGAATCTTTCCCAAGGCTTGTTAAAACAGTACAGACCACATACACCATGTGGTAGCATTGATAGTATGTTATTGTTTAAAAAAAATAACGTGAAAATGGTAAAAGTGCTTATGTCATGTATATATTTTCAGAGTAAGACATTGCAGATTCAGTTAAGACACAACAGTAAGTGAAAATTCAGACAGAACAGAGCAATCTGCTGCGAGTATATGTTTTTTTGTTGTATTGGTGAATTTTTTGTAGAGAAATTTCAGTTGAAATGTTGAAAACCATGTCATGCACCTTGGGTAACTATAAAGAAAGAAGTGAAAGTTTGAGTAGGTTAAGGGTTATGCAAATAAGTGAGACATTGTCGTGCAGTCATCTTTTTTTCAGACTCAGATTTCCTTGGCATTCTGCAACATTAATGTGACACTATTTGACTTTGTGCCCACAGGAATGACATCATAAACATATAATCCCTGTGAGCCAGTTATGACAGTGATGACTGCTGCTCGTCCCACAGCTTCAACAAGTGTAATATTCCTTCTTATATAAATTGGTCTTTGCAGTCAATGTAGTTTCAGACAGCAATGACATTCAATAGAAATCATTGTTGCAGGGGCAAATTGAGAGGACAGATAGAAAACAAATGCCAGAGAGCTCATCAGTTCTATTTTATGACCATCTTAATGCAAACTTTGCATTTAAAATCGAGTGTCACAGTCAAAGGACCTGAAATGCCAGGGAGAAAACAAGCTTTGCATTAAATCAGAGATGGATATGACTTTTGAGAGGGGACCCCAAAAAACACACAAAACATTTATTACACATTTTATGTCAGTGATGACATTAGCTTAGAAGAAGGAAAATCTCCCAATTTATATAAGTATGTATATATATGTGTATTCATTGTGTGTGTGTGAGTGTGAATAGTGCAATGAAACTGGGTCTTTGCGAATAAGCCAGTTAGTTTGCTACATCACTGCATTTACTGGCCAACATTATAACTAGTAATAGCCAGGTTCACAAAAATTTTAGTTTTCCTGGTGGACTAGGACAAATCTGATTCAGCTATGTCTTATTTCTCTATTTTTCAGGTATCAATTAACATACGTTCAATACTAAATTCCTACTGAAAATTGTGTAACAGCGTCTAACGTCAATAATTTGCACATGGATCACTCTCACTGCTGAGATTTCCACATAAAAGTGACTTAAAGTGAGCAGGAATAGGAATTTATTGAATTCTCTTTCATTTTACAAAAATGAAAACAAATTAAGTGACTTCCAGTTTGCATTTTGTGTTTAGCCATTGCAAAAACTGAAATGTGAGATTCAATGTAGCTCTCACGTTGAAGAAGTGCTGGGTGAAGTTGATTTTCCAGATATAGATCTTTTATAGAGTTGGATACTGCTGCATGCGTGCGATATCAAAATAAGCAAAGAGATTGAGTCTTGTTGCTACGGTTGTAAAAGACGATATAAATACAACGTGAAACCCCGTTAAAGAATATTTCCAATTTTGTCATGTGATGCTGAGATAGCTTTTTGGTGCAAAACTGGGGTGCAGAGTTTGGTTTTCTGAAAGTAGCAAATACACAAAGTAATGTTATGGCTCACAAAATGAAGGCCTCAACAACAATGTGCATTAAGCTCATAAGAAGCCATATTCAAACCTGTGTCATTTCTAAACATATGGGCCATGACTTAACATAGAAAAGTCATTTTAAATAGTTATTCATAATCTATATATATATATATGATGTCACTGGACATCAATTATGGCACAGCTTCTGGTCAGGAACTCAGCGTTGCTTCCCTACAACAAAAACGGCAGTTAATGTCACTAGACAAAAGCATGTTCGTCGTATTTTGAAAATGCCAGAGACGTCCTGTAAAATAGTCTAATTGTGCTCTTAATTTGGAAATGACTTATGAGAAACTGTACTGTTTGCCTTCATCAATATGATAAGAAGCAAACGTCACAGGCATGGAAAAGACAAGTGGCAAAAACTATTCTGACATGTTAGCTATTGTTTGTTCGTTTGCCTGTTTTGATCTAAATTGTTGAATGTCTTTATCGTTTGTTTTTAACTGCCATTTGACATTCAACAAGTGATCTTTTATTGCTTTAAGAATGAATGTGCTTTTGGACATTCTCAGAGGAAACCATGCACTCCAGTTTCATGACCTTGGATCTAAAAAGCCACTTAAATATCACACGATAAAACAGGAACATATTGTTACATGTAAAATGAAATGTATTTAACCATGTATTAGATTTAGACATGATCTCTTCATCTAATATGTGGAAAAGTCTATTACACTACTGACACTTTGTATTGACTGCTCACACTACTTAAAAAATTTTACAGTAGGAAGACATGAATAATTTGTTTGGCTGTTTGTTATACAATTGACTCCCTCAAGTCCTGTATAGCAAAGAGCTTTTGGCTTGGGGCAGAATGTAAAAGGACTTCATTTGTGATTTCCACAGGTACAACCATGACATTTGGCTCAATGTGTTGTGGAGCGCATTGGGCCCCTGATTCTTCAGATAGTTCCTCAGGCTCAATAGGCTGTTGACTCTGTAAAATTTGCAAAGAAGCCTGCTCCATCTCCTCTGCCAGGTCCACATTGCTCCCATAGAGCACTCCCATCTTATGTGCAAGCAGACCCTCTTTCTCCGGTGGATCCTCACCTATGCTGTCTTTCTTCATCCTATCAGAACGATACATAAAAGCAGCGTGGTGTATGCAACGTTTCCGCAGGTGGTTGCGGTAAGCCCTCTGAAGGACTACAGCAGCCCACTCCTCTTCTTTGTGCCGTACTGTTGTGGTAATGGGTGCAAAAGAGTCTGAGGTGGGGTTGCTCAAGATGAACTTAGCCTCAATGCTGTCCCTCATTGCCGCCATCTCCACCGTATCTCCCAAGACCATCTGAGTGACGGCCAACAAGACGTCCAAGCAGTGGATCCTGTCCCCAATGACCAGGGGTAAATCCATTTCAATCAGACGATGCCGATTGGGTTTGGCCACCCTCAGTGGCTCCTGCAAGGCATCACAAAAATCTGAAAGCTGGCTGTACTCAATGAACTGAGTGCCATCCAGATCAAACTTCTCCCAAGTCTCATTGAACATCTCAAAATCCTCCTCACAAAGTGGATCTCCACTCTCCTCCTGGGCCACATTAAAGTTTTCCAAGATGATGGCAATGTACATGTTGACCACGACTAAGAATGAGATGATAATGTAGCCACAGAAGAACACCATGCCCATGGCCGGGTTGCCGCAGTTCCCCCGGACATTGGTGCCCGGGTTTTCTATGTCTGGCTCACAGTCTGGAGCCTCCTGATTCAGCATTGGAAGTAAGAGTCCATCCCAGCCAGCTGATGTTGTGATCTCGAACAAGCATACTAGGCTCCCGCCAAATGTCTCAAAATTAAACATGTCATCAATTCCAGCCTGCTTTTTGACATAGGCAAAATTTGACATTGCAAAAATTGAGAAGATGAACATAATCAGGAAGAGCAGGAGGCCAATATTAAACAGGGCGGGAAGTGACATCATTAGAGCAAAAAGAAGTGTCCGAATGCCTTTGGCTCCTTTAATAAGACGCAGAATCCTCCCAATTCTGGCCAGCCTGATCACTCTGAACAGAGTGGGTGACACAAAGTATTTCTCAATAATGTCTGAAAGCATTGTACCTGGAAGAGAAGGAGAGAAGGAGAAGGAGAGAGGGAGACTTTGGCTATACGGCAATTTTAGCAGCCAGCGTCATTTCTGATCAGTAGGATTAACAAATATGTTTGTAGTGTATTAGATACCCACCGGCTATAGATAAGATGACCACAATGAAATCAAAGATGTTCCATCCATTGGTGAAGAAATATTGTCGCAGGGCAAAGAGCTTTAACACACACTCTCCGGTGAAGACTGTGATGAAAGCGAGGTTTACTTTCGACAGGAAATCCTCCTTCTCTTGGCTTTGGTTGTCTGTTTCCACCATCATGGTCACCATGTTGAGGCAGATCAGCACCATGATGAAGATGTCGAAGACCTGCTGACTGATGAAGTCAAACACCACGCCCTGGATGGGGTTCTTGGGGTCAGAGAGAGATGATGGGTTAGGAAGGCAAAGGAGAGAAACACAAACCCAAAAGGGTTATTTGACCTTTTCACACCAGTGGTGGTGTGCAGAAAAGGTCACTGAAGAGGTCACTGATGATGCCGCCATTCCACACATGCCCAGTGGATGAGTAATTATTTAACCTTACAGTGTTTTAAGTTGTAAACATGAATTCAGAGTCATCACATGTGACATGAGTCATAACAGCACATACATACATAGCTAATATTACTATCACTAACGGAAAATGTAATTACATACGGTTGGACGTGGAATTGGCTTCTGGGGCTTCTTAGAACCGAGTTTCTTCATGGCATCATAGTATTTCTTTTGTTCTTCGGTCATGAAGATATCTTTATCTCCAAAGTGCAGATACAACAAAAAAGAATGATCATTTAAGGCATTCATATCGAGTGACTTTATTGTGCAACATTTATGGACAGAAATTTGTCTTCTTTTTTTTAAGTGCGATACTTATCTTTTTCTTTTGTTGGTTAAAATTGTCAATAATGACACCAATGAAAAGATTGAGTGTGAAAAATGATCCAAAGATGATGAAGATGACAAAGTACATATACATATAGAGGTTGATTTCATAAGAAGGTTGGTCCTCCACCTGAAAGTAACGAAACAAAACATATTGCAATGCTAAGTCTTTTAAACTTCATTCTTTTTGTGTGCAAGACAAATAGTAAATATTAATTAGTTAGCATGAAGTAACTGATGCTGTAAACGATAACTACCTCTCTTGAGTCAACTGCAGCATACATGATGTCCATCCAGCCTTTAAAAGTAGACTGCAAACACACAAAACATTATTTCAGTAGCTCATAATTTGTGTTTGAAGTCACATTTGACTGGTAGTCTAAGTGTATCTTCTTGATGCAGTCTTCCTCACCACTTGAAGGAGGGACAGGTAGCCTTTCCCGACATTGTCATAATTGACTTTGACGTTGACCCACCGAGCCTCCTGTGTGGCCTCTTTCAGGGCAAGGCAGTCGCTCTTGTTGTTGACTACGCTGATGGGAAAAAGCTCCTCTGTGGTAGTGTTGATGCAGCGGTAGAACTTTCCGGCAAACAGGTTGACTCCCATGATGCTGAAGATGAGCCAGAAGATCAAACACACCAACAGCACATTGAAGATGGAGGGAATAGCCCCGACCAGAGCGTTCACAACCACCTGCAAAATGAAAAGGGCTTTGTTTTAATGCAGATGACCTCTGTGACAATGTCAACGTTCCAAAAACGTCTTCAATCATTTTACTATAATTGATGGAGAGTAGTCAGAGCACGCAGAAGACCTCTACACAGCTCAGGTAGGATTCAACAGCAGAGTAATAATGACATTAACATTCTCCATCAACCATGGAAGCCACCAGAAGGTCCATATTCAGATTTTTAAACATTTCTATAGTTACAATTGTATAGCTATAATTGTGAGGCCTTGGTGGCGGCATGCTTTCTGTGACTAAATAAATGTTTACAAACTCACAATCAAAATCTCACAGGGACTCTTACCTCAGTAAAGTCTGTTACAGCATCCGTGGTGTATGCATGCACTATGCGGGAAGTCATTCAAGTTAGTATAGACATTAAATGTCACAGGCTTTTCATCTTGTATGTCAAACCTAATCGTGCAAGTTACTCAAACATTGTTGTATGACACTGATGAAGGATATATAGAGGTCTGGATGAAAGGAGGATCACTATATAAAAAACTCACCCTCATCCCTTCAAATCTTGACAGTGCTCGCAGAGGTCTTAGTGCCCTGAGTGTTCTGAGGGATTTGATTGGTCCAAGTTCAGAGTAGCCGAGCCAGTTGGAAATTAAACTAATCAGGGAAATCTGGAGCAGAATGAAAACATTTACTATTCAAATGTCACCAAGTTTTTATTTGCTACTTAACTTGTTCTACATCAAACTAAACTGTCCTGATGCTAAAATTTGACCAGTGGAAGACAATGATATCTTCTATTAAAATTAACACAATGCAAGACAATTAAAATATGATGCCAAACTTACATCTACAATGAAGAAGTCTAACCAACACCAGGCGTTGGTGAAGTAGGTCTTGAAGCCATAAGCCACCCACTTCAGGAGCATTTCGACGATAAAGATGTAGGTGAAAACTTTGTCAGCATACTCCAGGATAATCTTGATGGTTCGACGTCTTTCTATGTATATGTCTTCAAAGGCCTGCCAAGGGAGAAATGAGATACTTTCAAGTCTTAATTAAAGTTTTCTAAATTTGTCACACTCATGACAGCACTCACCAGAGCTCCACTACTTAGGAGGATCATAAAGATTATGAAGGTTTCAAACCAGTCATGCTCCACAATAATGTAGCAAGTCCTGCGGAGGTTCCACCAAGTCTTGCCTTTACCTTGAGTGATGTCCACAGTCAGACATGGCCAGCGTCTCACACACTCTGGGGGAGAGAAGAAACCGTTTCTTAACAAGCAATACAGTGACCAAGCACAGAGTATTAATTTTCTTAGAACAGAAGGGGTGAGTATACCAACACTATCTGATTAGAACTCCATTAAGACATCATTGTCTGCAAGACCTGAATTACATTTAATGCAATCTGTTTACTGCAGGAGTGGTCAATCATACCATCTGTGAAAAAGGGCTCAGGCTCCACTGGATCAGGCTCTTCTTCTTCTACTTCTTCTGCTTCAGGCTTGGGTGGCTGATAGTCCACTGTGCTGCACACTGAAGAATCCCCATCCTCCAAAGCACCCATCACCTACAAGAAACACGAGAGAAAGGCTGTTACAAAGCATCAAGCGGAAAAAAAAAAGAAAAAAAAAACATTATTCTCCATCTTTTCAACAGAAAGTGATTGTGTTGCTCACTTGGACATGGCCAAGGTAATGACTTGCATGTTTTATTTTTTCCTGAAAAAGAAAGACCAGAGAGAGAGAAGGGTTTGTGTGTTTCAAGACCTCTAAATTAAGCATTTTCAGATTAGGTGTGAAATTGATTGATAATGTGTTAGATCACGCTCTTGTTAGATTATGTGTTTTACGTAAAGTTCTATGATTAGACAGACAGACAGATATTTCCTACCATATTTTTCTCCTCTGAAATATATGAGTCTTCATCATCATTTTCATCATAGACATCATCACCTTTCTCATCTTTGCCCAGATTTTCAAATTCTGACTCTCCCTGGGCAATGGGCACATGGGGATTGAGTTCTCCGTCCACTATCATTCCAGATTGCCGACCTTCGACTAAACAATTAGATATTCCATCTGCTATTTTTAAAGTCTGACTAGTGTCCAAGTGGTTCATTTCAATGCCCTCCACTTCAGGGTCCCCATCATCTGTCTGGCCTTCCTCAGGCTTCGTAGGCTTTCGACCAAGTATCTGTAGGGCTGTTCTTGTGGTGAATGCTTTGAACCAATCAATGGCTCGAGTGATCCTGCCGATGGCAATCTGAAGGTTGTTCATTTCCCCGTCATCTTCCCCTACTGCTAGGTTGTCTCCACTGAACGAGCTGAGCAACAACGCCAGAAAGAGGTTCAGAACCTGAGGAAAAACATGTAAAGGAGGGATGGGACTAATAAACATATACTATACAATAACATTACAGCAATGGTCAGGATAATGGATAAGAATTCATATTAATGCTTTTAACCATTCATTAGATTTAATTTTTATGGTGGCCAAGCTTGACCAGTGGGTAGTCACTGCTAACTCGGGTGCACCCACACCACTGACTGAACACAAATCTCCATGGCTCAAATACTCATCACGTATCAAATTGGTCTTGGTGTCACAGCAATAAACGTATGTTGCCTGACTCCTCTTGCAGAGGCAGCTATCTTTAGTTTCCAAAAGCTGTTAGTCAATTTCTCGGTTCTGATTTCCGAGGTTTAGCGGGATATCATGGTTACACCAGGATCAGACTGAACTCTCACATTCCTCTGTAGAAGCTGTGAATCAGTGAGGAGGATGAGACAGACTGGTGCAAATAACATGTCAAACAGTGAATGACGCACGAAATGCATCTGAATTTCAAGAAAATACAACCAAATGCTTTCCTTTCTCTTAAACAGAATTTCCTTTGGACCAGTTTTGGTACACAGAATCTTTCTCAGTACCTTTATGTGTTTGATAATGAAGAACGGGATGTATTATTAATTAGGTAAACACTGATAATAATGACAGGAGATGAAAGTTTGGGAACATGAATGCCCTTAAGAGGGACAACATGATGACAAATCATAATATGACCAGTATGTTTTCCATAAATATGATCGTAAATCCAGATTTCCTCATAGGCTACCAAACTGATGAGTCAATGTAATTAACTCTTTATCTACTACAGTTCAATATGCTATCAAATTACTTTCCATTAACACCCAGTCCCCGGCTACCTAAGCTCAGCTCTCTCAGCTGTCTGTGTTTGTTTCCTCAGTGGCACCATGCTTACATGAGCTTAGCACACACCCAAGGTCAAAACCACTGTTTGCTGGCTCAAGTCATTTGATTTAAATAGAACCTCCCTCTCTTTAAGTGTACTCCTTGTCTTTACGTCAGTGCAAATTGTGTGCATTCATGACTAGAGAGGATGAAGGGAGTGGGTGTTTACGTTTTGGCACTGCGCAGTGCAATACTTTTGTTGGCACTTGATGATGAGCCATTTCCTTTTCATTTCTATGAATAACCCCTCTGGCAACGGTTTGCCTGTGGCCATTAAATATGATGCTTAAATGATGTCTGCAATTATCTGCATGTCCTTGTTCAGTGAGGCCAAGATAAAATGGTGGGGAAATGTGTGAATGCACGCTCCAAGCAATATCAACTTTTCTGCTGCAATTGCAAGCTTTGCATTTCCTTCATGCAAAATTTCTCTAACGCTATGGGGGGAAGTGGGTGGTACATTTTTCAAACTCATAGTGTAATCTTCCAAAAACAACAACAATGCAAATATGTGTTGCTATTTCTTTGTATGTTTAGATTACAAAACGTGCTCATGCTGTACTATTTCATTTAGTGTAATGCCCCCTGGTGGAAGCAACTTTATCACCTGCTGTTCTTGGCTTCCCTCAGTTAAGAAGTTAACAATAGACAGCTGAGACATGCAGACCATCCCCTGGTATTATACTAAGATAACAGACAGATGTTGTTACATTTACAACTTCACAGTTGTGACAGTTGTTTGGGGTTTCAATATTGCTGAAGAGCTGTAGTCCCTCTAATTGTAATTTGTCCTGAATAAACACTAGGACATGCCAATTCAAATAAAACTTTCGCATTTGGTAAAATGTGAAAGTCTCCGGGTCAAAATCAGGTGAGCAGGGTGGGTACTGGACTAGTTTAAAAGTCACAATAATGCCTACCTGGCAGGAAGTAGATAGAAATTGAACATTGGCCACCTGTTCAGCTCAGAACTAATCAATCAATCACTGTACATGCCTGTCAGGTTTCTTGGATCATTAGCGAATCAAGACTGTCTAGTTAAAGATGAATATATTGCAAGAGATGCTCACCACAAGATTTCCTATGACCATGACCATCATGAAGACAATTAAACACATTGCACTTCCAGCCACCTCCATGCAGTCCCACATGGTCTCAATCCACTCGCCGCACAGAATTCGAAACACGATGAGGAAAGAGTGGAAGAAGTCGTTCATGTGCCAGCGTGGCAGTTCACACTCTGTGGAGATCTTGCACACACAGTCCTTATAACTCTTGCCAAAGAGCTGCATGCCCACCACAGCAAAGATGAAGACGATGATGGCCAGCACCAAAGTCAAGTTTCCCAAAGCTCCCACAGAGTTACCGATGATCTTGATCAGCATGTTGAGTGTTGGCCAGGACTTGGCCAGTTTGAAGACACGAAGCTATCTCCAACATAGGACAGACACAAACAGTCCAACAAAATGACAAAGAAGACAGTGTATATTCATAGGGACAATAATGGCAGTGCTATAAAATGATACTGAAAAATTCTATCAATGTGTCTTACCAGACGAAAGGACCTGAGGACAGACAGGCCCTGAACATTAGCCAGGCCTAATTCCACCAGACTGAGAGTGACAATAATGCTGTCGAAAATGTTCCATCCAACCTGGAAGTAGTAGTACGGGTCCATGGCTATAAGCTTAAAGACCATTTCTGCTGTGAAGATCCCAGTGAAAACCTAAAGGAGTGTAATGATTACTCTTTTATGAACTAACAAAGTTATCTGACATCATCATCTATGGTTCAACCTATGGTACATATTCACCAGATTCCCCACTGACAGCATGTAGTCAAACTCTGGGGTCATGGGATAATGCTCCATGGCCATGAAGAGGGTGTTGAGCACGATACAGATGGTAATGGCCAGGTCAACAAAAGGGTCCATCACCACAAAGTGCACCCACTTTTTAAAGATCACCCAATACGTGCAGCAGTCCCATTTTAGGAAGGTGTCAGCAAACTTGTACCAGCCAGGTGGGCATGGCCTCTGAGATTCCTCCAGCTCTAGACAAAGTCAGACAGAGCAGGTATCAATGAGGGAACAGTACTGATACCTACATTAGGCCAAAAGATAATTGATCATGCCAGATTTGTTAGGTTAGCTACCAACAATTACAACAAAAGCAAAGTTTTATCCCATACTCCTATACAGAACACAGTGGTGATTGATGGATGGATCATTCAGCCAAGTCCTAGTTAGGCTTAAATAGCCCAAGCTTAACACCATGTCAGCTTGCAACTGAATGCTGACATGAGATCTCCCCAACTGTGGCACACTGAAGACAATGCTACTGTATTGGCCTTGTATTTACAGCCCACAGGAGAGCATTGCCTTCATAAACATGCAGGAGCCTTTTGCCTTTCTTCAGTCTCCAGAGAGATTTGCTTAGACCACTGCACTTATCCACAACTCTGTCCCCTCAAATCCACATTATGACATCACTGTCAACTTATTTTGTGTGATCAGAGATAGAATAAAATGTTAATGATCTGTATTATATTCAACTACCAACATAGGGTATCTATCTAGAATTGGATTGTACCTTCCATACCTGCTAGGGTGAGCACAGTCATAGCACTCATAGTTCGCTTTGTCAAGCCTGGTTCCTCCAGATGAAGCATGCTGTGCACAGAACCTAATGACTTCTCTTTGTACTCTTCATCGGCAGCAGACTATGAAGCATTTTGATGAATGTTAAGAACAAATGGCATTTGTCAGTTGCAAACCCAGTCAGACAGTCACAAATCAAATTGTCAAATAGCTACCGAATTATTCATGACAGTTGTGATCAGCTGACCTCATTCTGGGGGGGCACTTTGATGATGCGGGGAACAAGTCTACCGTTACAGTCTTTGACGGTGTTGTCCTGTTCGAGGCTCCATTCATCATCCGCTAACTCAGATGCTGTGTGATGACTGAGCGACTTCTTACTGATTAGAGTTGCACGGCTCCCATGAAGGTAGCCCTGAGGGGTGAAAGACAATGTACTTCTAAATGTTGCTGCTAAAACAAACAATCTGTAAAAATGGATCCTTGAGGATCCACCATTATTGTGTTTTACCATTTAAATAATTTTCATGAGTCCAGGAGATACTTTGAGGGGTATAACTACTTTAAAAAGCTGCTTAGTGATAAAGTAAATATAGATGTCCCCTTGCTCATGATATTTACATGCTCTTGATTCTTAAGTTGCTCCAGAAGCCGCTGGAACTCCTCCTCTTTCTCTCTCGCCTCTCTCTGAGTTGCCTGATTTTGTTCATCATATGCCATGGCTACCACTGCCAGGATGAGGTTGATGAGGTAGAAGGAGCCAAGAAAGATAATCACCACAAAGAACAGCATATACGTCTTACCAGCTGCCCGTAGAATCTGTGTTGGAGCAAACAAAAAAAAGCTACGAGAACTTAGGACAAATATTTAACCTTTGTCATAGTGAATAAACAAATATTGGCATTCCTAATCTGACCATGGCGGCTGTAAATTAATTTGCAACAAACAAAGTGCCAACCAGCTGGAAAACATTCTCCCAGTAGTCCTGGGTCATGAGTCTGAAGAGGGCCAGGAAGGCCCAGCCAAACGAGTCAAAGCTGGTGTAGCCATAGTTGGGGTTCCTCCCTGCTTTCATGCACGTGTATCCTTCTGGACACCTTCTATCGAAACAGAAGAACAGTCGGCCTGCATTGAAACTGACCTGACAGCATTTGTATGGTAACCTCAGTGTGGTTCGTATGAAGTTACATACCCAGCATCAGAGCTGTTTCCACAAAGAAGAGCATCTAGACTCCCCTCCAAAATATAGTGATTCTCTATAAGCAAATGAAAAAAAGAGAAAGAAACTTAATTAAATCCACTCAATTGGGAATCAAATCAAATCGTCTTAAAAAGCCAATGTGATATTTACCAACTTACCACTGTTTTCAATATATTCAATGAAGTTAAAAGTACTGTTGGTATTTGCTGTACCGTTGACACTGATGGTATTATTTAATGAGGTGGACTGAAAATCTGTGTCATTTGTTAAGATGGGCCATCGCACACACTTGTGCCGCAGGTTTCCCATAAAAAGCTGAAGGCCGATGAGTGCGAAAACAGCAAGAGCAAAGACAGTCAGAATCATGACATCCACCATTTTCTTCACTGACTGGATCAAGGCGGCCACAATGGTTTTCAAACCTGAAAATACAGGTGGTGTGTCAAAGATCAAAAGCTTTACAAGAAAATGTTAAACACAGCAAACTACTAGCTATCTTTGAATCACACTAGCGCAATCATGCATTTGTTACAAAACAAAAACAAAATTTCAATGATGAGAAGAAAATCTGAGTACTATTTCTACTGTACTTCTATTACATTAAAATCTTCATATTAGAACATACAACAGGTAGATATGTAACTTTTATCTTTTTAAAAAAGAAAAGAAAAATATTACCAGGAATCACAGTAATTGTTTTGAGGGCTCTAAGTACACGAAATGTCCTGAGGGCCGACACATTGCCAAGTTCAACAAACTCAGTAATGTATCTAAGGAGAAACAACAATATGAGTCAACAATAAAACCAGATGATATCCAACATTTTCCCTATATTAATATAACAGAAAATGGCAGTTTCTATAGGTTATTAGCTTATGCCCTGCAGGATCAAGGGGGGCTAGGGAGTATCCCAGCATCCACTGTGGCTGACACAGGCTGAACATTGGACTAATAACTAGCCTATAATTAGAGGGCTAACACTAGTGAGAGACAAAATCATTCACATAAATGGATAATTTCTGTTTCAGTTTCACCTGACATGCACAAGTTTTAACTGCTGAAGAAAACAGGAGCATCAGGAGCATGCGCTAAACTTTCTGCTACCAAATACAGTAACACACTGAGTTAAAAGTGTGCTCAGATACTTACGCCATGCTGATCACCATGAAATCCAACCAGTTCCATGGATCTCGAAGGAATGTAAAAGATCCAACACAGAAACCTCTTGACAACACTTTGATTGTTGCCTCAAAGGTATAAATACCAGTAAAAACATACCTGGAGAGAAATTATTTCACATGATTATGTACATTTATGTACAACAAAACATCAGGTGAATGTGGTATTTAATTTATCACAAGAGTGACTGCTAAACAAATACAACGGTGATGCACTCACTCCACAGTTTTACTCCATGCTGGTGGGTTGCTCATCGTCATGAACACACAATTCGCCAAAATTGTAATCATGATGAGCATGCTAAATAATTTAAATCAGGGTTAAGGAAACTGACACCGACATATACTGTATATACAGTGTATGTACTATATATATGAGATCATTTTCTCCTTTATTCACCACACATTAAATCCATTTGACTTCTACAAATACTACTGTACGAATGTTGAGGCAATTGATGAAAGGATATGAATGTATGAGAATTTTGATGGCTCCTCTCCTAACACAATTAAAGGGGCTCAGAATGTAGCAAGCTGGTTCAGCATTGAACCTGTAGATGGTGTTTCCTTTGCTGATTACAATGAATGTCTGAAAAACACAGAGATGTATACCTGTAAGTTTGAATACTTCAACATGTAAAAAATAACATTACATATAAATGTGTTGACAATTTTGATATAAATGAATTCTAATGCCAGTAGACATTGATTCTTAAAAATTACATCATACATACTGTAACTAGTAGTAATAAAGTAAAATTAATGTCATCCTGAGTCCAGCTCATAAACCACTGAAATGTACTATGGCTATTGTGGGTATAGTGTGTGTTTCAGTGTCTGGTGAGCCCATATGTGCTCTGACTGACTTTCTGTGCTTTGTAGAAGGGGTCCAAGTCCTCCAGAGGTGTGTTGAACTGCTCTGGCTCAGGGTCTCCATAGATCAGGGGCAGACTCTTGCCTGCCTCCAGATCAGCATTTGGGCATTCTGTCTCCTCGTGGCCCTCTACTTCTGCTGCCTTCTTCCTTTCCTCCTGGAGCCTCTTGATCTCCACCAATGATTCATGGGTGAAGAGGCGGAAAGCATTGGTGCCTGGGGGAGGGAGCAGGGTCGCCATCTTCGCATCGCGAAGGGACACCGCCACACCGGGGTTTCCCTAACAGGAGCTGGAGGTGAGGAAGATGAGAACAGAAGATATAGATTAAGATGGATATGGCTCCATCTGTTGCAAACAAATTGAAACTGTAATTTAAATTTTTTTTACATTGTGCGTCACATTACTGATGAGCATTTTATAAAGCATAACATTTATAACATTTACAGCAGCCAGCCAGGGGGATCAATTTGCTTTGTTTATGTACAGTATCAAAATGAACATGTAGTCAACAATTTAATGCCTCCTCACCCTTCTTGTCTCACTCCTTCATCCAGTGCCCTACATCCCCGACCCTGCAACCCCAACCCCAAAACCACCACTATGCCCCCTGCAGGCGAGAAGGAGATTGATTCAGTGTAAAGAAGGTAAGAAAATTATACTTTTACACTCAGGATTCAACTCCAAGGTATTTAGTGGGATACTGTTCCACAGAACTAAAGAGAACCCAACCTTACTTGTATACATCAGTTATTTAATATCTGAGCACACCCTGTATAATGTGGCTGAGAAGTTTTGCTTCTACCCATTAATGTCTTTAGGACCCAGCCAGATGACTTGGTTGAGAGTAGCTGAGGTTATGCCATTACATTATTACATTACATTTATGACTGTGAATACTGAAATGCCAAGACAGGCCTAGAAAAGCAGCAAAGACATCACTCTTTCTCTCCATATTATTCACTTCACTTTTGTGGATACGTGCATGTGCTCCAGATTACAGTTTTTAGCATACTCTCTTTCACTTTTTCATGTTAGTGCTGTACAATTAACTATTACAGCAGGTAGAAAAATAGAATACAGGGGGAAAACAGTATAACTTAAAGTGTATTCTAAAAATATTGATAAACATTGTCAATGTATGACAAATGCCACTTGATAACTTGAATTAATGTCTGTTGAGTTAAATGTATACTTTGCCTACGAGATACGAGTGTGAGACCACATGAATAATATAGGCAAGAACAACACACACACACGCACACACAATCATAGGCACAGATAACACATACAGTACATGCATCGGGTTGTACACTTTTATACAATTTGACAGAAACAGAAAATTACACATTCACACACATACGAGGAGCCACACACGCTCACACAGATATGGTGGCTGCCCAGCTGCTACAGGCAATCAAGACCAAGCATCGTGTTTCAGAAGCCCGATGACTCTGCTCATTCCTGCCTGACTGGGCCTTCACTCTGTGCCTCACATCTCTTTGATAAACAGGACAGCACGCCAACTGAACTTGCCCGGCTGTACTGTCTTCTGTTTTACAAGGGGCCTCAAACACGCTTGCTTCCGCCCGTACACCCCACCCCCAACATGAAACCAGAGGCTCCAAATCCCGTTCATGCTACTCAAACTTTCATCAATGCGTGTAAAACAACAGCCCCCATCACTGATCAAATCTATCTCTTTTGCATACACACACACACACACACCATACCACAGACCTTAACCACTGTCTCTTTCTGTTCTCCATTTACTGACATTTCTTATTCTGCACTTCCTTGTACTTCACCTTGAAAAAAATCCTCTTTAAATGTACTATCTAGAATTACTTGAGTTGCTCGGTGCCATTTTGGTCTCTCAGCAACCTGGGCAATCCTATTCCTACCTCTGCTCCCTCCCTCCCTTCTCAAGCCCTCATTTCCCCCTGATCATCCCATCCTGGGTGTCATGGGCCTACCGCTATCCTGGACGGTGGAGCAATCTTAAAATACACGCCCCGAGATTTGTTTCTCTGGAGCTTATGAAGAACTTTTCCTGATAGCATTACATCATATCAGTAAATGCTGATGCTGAGGTTCTTTTATAAAAAAATCTATTTACCAATATTGAAAAAATATATTGTTTCATATTTTGCTGCCTTGCCTCCTGTGTCTGTTAGGTAAACGATACACTTTGGCTCCAATGTCACTGTTTATTTGTAACTACATTTATCTGTGCATATTTCTCCACAGTACAGAGCCAAAGGTAAAGGATAGGGAAGAGGGATATTCGGTATCAGTCTAAATACATTCTGTATTTCAGGATGAAATTCATCATAGATATAGCACATGTATTTAACATGTATTTAAAACACAAATAATGCAGTCCCTCCAGACAGTAATATATATGTCACCTTGCATGTCAGTGAAGGCTACGTGACCTGTGACATTCGGTTTGAGGATATAGACGGAGTAATGTAGACACTCCTTCGTTACACTAGCTGGCCGTGGAATGTGAATGCTAATATTCCCTCCGGAAACTAGCTGAACCAACTTCTGGCTTTCGTCACAGGGGCGACCGGAGTTGTTACAGTCAGAGATGCCGTGCTGTATTCGTATCACCATGCAAAGTTAAGTTTGGTTCTCTGGTTTGTAGTGTCTTTAGGGTTAAGTTTGAGTGAAACACAAAACTAGCAAACAGCATTTTGTGTTTCATTTGGAAATCCAAACATACAACTGTGAAATGTGCCTAAAAGACAGGAAGGATTTGTGGTCTGACTGGCTTCAACATAACTTTAATGACTTGTTAGATTAATTATGGTGCTTTGAAGATGCTTGCAGCTCAAAGTCATATCCTCTGGCAACATGACATTCATAAACATCTCTCTGCATGGCACTTAACCATGCCTAGAACGTAAGTTGTAAACGAAAGCTCTACCAAGCAAACAAGGGCTTTTATCGACATGTCCTTTGACATTTGCCGTGCTCCTGTTCCCACGTTTTCTCACGGGGTCAAATCGCAACACTGTACTTTACTCTCCCCCGGCTCTCTTCAACACCCTGTCACCCACCCATTAACCTTGTATTTCAAACCCTATAGGGCGATCAGGTTAAAACCGACCTCTCCACCTGTTACTACTTCCTGCTGTGTCTTTGTGTTTCAGCCAGATGCCCAGTTTTGTAATGCAAAAACCACAACATGCTCTGCTAAACCAGACTGAAAATGGTGTTCATGTGTTCAATGAAGCAAGCTCTTGGTGATTAGCATTAGCATTTAACACCAGTGAGCAAACAGACATTCCTACATGCATTATATTAGTGATCAGAGGACAGCTGCTGTCATCCACTCAATGCTTCTGTTGCTGCATATCAAGGAGCTGTGAAGCCCAGCTGTAATCTCTGTGCTAGACATCTGATGACTATCAAAGACATATAATCCTAGTACTGATGTGTAAGTCCAAACTTTAAATGAATAAAACCATCAAATAATGTGTATTTGGCTGACCAAAGACCTATTGAATCTAAGAGATGATGGCAACATAATTAAAACAATATGTCACCACCATGTGTCTAAGAATTTATCTCTGAAGTACAACACAGCAAATTCTAAATCTAATCTAGAAATGACTAACAGTACCCCTTTTGTATGAATATGTACAAATTGAGGGCAAAAGCAGATGAATGGCACTACACAAATATATGTATAGTATGTATAGTATCTCGTTGCAAAAATATCTTATGTGAAAGTGATAGAAAGAATATTTGGTCCAGAAACTATCTGGACCAAATTACCAATATGCATAACACCACTTGAGACCTTTGAAAGCACTGGGAACCACAAAGAGCTAATTATGCATGAACCAACTGAACATAAGATCATGTTACAAATGCCTGTTTCTAGTTTAACTACATGGCAATTATAATTGGCAAAGATTAACAAAGTTGTCCTGTGGTGTGTGACATTCCCAGGAGGACAATCAAAGCCTCAGGTAGAGGACAACTTCAATGTCTTGGGAAAACTCAAAGAATGAGGCAATTTTTTAAAAACAACAAAATCTTTAGTTCTCTTTAACCTTATTTCACCTTTTGACTTATATGGAAAATACAGAGGACTAGCCAAGCAGTCACATGGGCTCACTTGGTGAAAGTAACTCAAAACCAACACCTTCTGCGTCCAAGAACATGTGATGCGAGAAACTCACACACATATAAACACACACACAGAGGAAGACCACAGCTACATCTTTACACATTAACACAATTATACCTATCATACCACCATCACACATTTGATGATGTACAAACAGTCTTTTGTTGAGCATTCAGTATGGATTAAATTTGCCAAAAGAGCAAGCAATATATGAGGCAATAATATATAATTTCCTAATAGAAAACTTGTACAGAGGAACTTCAAAGAATAACCTTATGGTGTCCATCCAAGAAGAAATCTGTAAAGACCCTACAATTGTAGAGGCGCATCGTGTTAAATAAGAAGTTGGTTCACTGCTGACAGGATCTGACATCAACAACAGGCTCCACATCTCTCAATGTTTCCTAGATTCTACTTCCAGGCTGTCTCTTTAGTCCCACGCCTCTGATTTGGGCAACATGGATTAGCGGCAAAGAAATGGTGGGGTCGGAGCATCCACAGCATCATAGTATCTTGACCATCTGCCATGAAGACATGAACTAAAAATAAAACCTTCCCCCCTGGGAGAAGTCATAGTGGGGATTGAGAAGGTTGAAAGTGTCCACAGTGGATTTTTGCACCTGACATGTGCGTCTGGGTAGATATTAACAGGACAGGTGAAGACAAGAGCTTGTTGTGATGCGCATGTTAATGTCTCCCTATCATATAGTTGACATGCACATGCACATGTATGCACCTTCACAAGCAACACACAAACACAGACACATTTGAAAAAAGCTGCTGAGAAGCCATAAATCCAACAATTCCAAATTTGACTAAAGATCAATTACATGTCCGTGTTTATTATTAGAAATAGGGTTATATTAAAAATTGCCCTTGGCATTGCAGGTGGTGAACTAATTATTTTGTCCAGAAAGAAAAAAACAACTTGTTCAGCTTGGTAAAAAATCGTTTTCCCATCTTACTCTGAAATATAGCTCTGGAATAACTCCAATAACCCAGTGACTTACAGTTGTTATAGTGGTTGTCGAACGAGGGAGGAATGCAACCATTAGACAAACGGCTCTATAATGCTGCTATCTTTTTATGAATTATTAAAATGCAAAACAAGTGTACCAAAAAAATTAAACGCATAAATAAGGGCACAAAAACATTTCAGCCTTCGGAAATTCAACGTTCAACCCAACAGGAACCATGCATATTCCAAATAGACACGCAAGGGTCATCGTTAGGTTCAAGAAGCCATGCGAAAACAGGAGACAGGTAGCGGGTTACCTTGCCCGATAAGGTAAATATTTCCACGAAATCCAATAAACTTGGAAAGTTAAAAAAAAACGTGGTCTTCCGTCAAGCCTTCCACTAAAGACGTAATTCTCCGCTTGTGGCTGCCAGTGCGGGGCTGCAGGACAGCTGTTGCTGACGCAGAGTGTAACCGGAGAGTCTCCACAGGTAGGATCAGACCAGACCTTTGACACTTCAACGGGGAAACAGCTTCCCGTTCCCACACAGCTGGTCGCTCCTACGAGGAGATCGCTTACAATTTGCTTGTCATAAAGTTGGCTACTCTTTGATATGTCACTCCGCCTGCAACATGGAGAACTTAAGACGGGTTCACGAAGCATTGCGCACAAACGAGTCATATTCATTCGCTGTATATACCTGAAACGGTTTTATCATCGGATTCATTTGGGTTATTCACGTTAATTACTGTATTAATTATTTTTTACGGCCAAGAGCCCCAGTTCATAATATGTCTTTTCGTAATTGGTACACAAATTACTACTCAATCCTGCATTTCTTGGCGCATTTTAAGAGAATTGTTGATGATGTGCGTTTATTGCAGTTTTTGACAGCGCATAGCCCGTGAGAGCTTTGCAAATGTGCAAAACAAAACATCCCCCTAATAATTTACTTACGGTTCATGTTACATAAATACAAATGTGAATAAAAATACTTTACCTGAAGCACTCCACGTGACATAAAATCTGCACGTCCTCTATGAGAATAGTCAATTTGTGAATAGATGTTATCGATATCAAACAAATTAATTGCAGATAAAATGTTGTCTTAACATTTCAACACGCAGACAATTATTTATGTCTGCTTTGTTTTTTTAATTAATTCGATGGAGAAAGCTCTTGTTGCTACAACCACCAGAGGGCACTTCAATTTCCATCATATCGTAATGAAGAGATTAGTGTAATATTTATCTTTCGGCAGCGAGTATACACGGAATGGTTGAATGATGTAACCTACTTTTCCTTTGTTTCTTGGAGAGAGAACCTCCCTGTTGGCATTTTCCCACCTCCTCAAAGAGGGAAAACTCCCTTGAGTTTGAGTGAGGTTGCTGATAATATTGACCTCAAATTGGAACTATGTGGCATAGAGCGGAGCATTAATGAGGTGACACCATTACCGCAATAGTTACAATAGACATCCGGGTGCTAACGGAAGAGCAGATTCGACAGTTGATTTAGTTGCCAATTTGATTGAATTTTTTCCTTCATTATGAAATATACTCTTTAGTAGAGGTGAAAAAGTACTTAAAAAGTTTTTCTGTTATCTCCACCCTCACAAAATATGGACTCGCTCTTAGAAATACATTTCAGAGAATGTCTGGCTGAAGGACTCACCCAAATCACCTTTTCAACCCACTAGCTTTACAGATACAATGCAAAGGTATGATGTAGTTTATTTCTTGTCACTAGGTGGCAGTATTACATAAACCCATGTGTTGGAATTTTTGCTGTCGAATCGGTAGACGGCCAAATGACTCCTACTATAATCTGGGGTGATTCAACATTGATTAAGTATTATGTTTCTCTTTCTCAACGACTCAACAAATGGTTGATCAAGATGAACCTGAGTTGACTGACATTTTACACTTCCAGCTGAGCTAGTGCTGAACAATCATTAAACAAAATAGAAGACTAAATGTCAAACATAAATCTCACTCTACTGATATTGAAGACAAGGAGATGATGAAACTTCTGAAATATCAATTATGTGAATTATTACTGTCAAAGACTACTGGCTTTCTTATTATATAATTTAATGACGGTGTATTTTTACCATCTTATTCTTGCCAGATCGATGAAGCCGGCAGTGTACTGAAGTCAACATGTGGTCCACAGAGTGAAGGTCTGCCACCAGACACTTGCTGTCACTGAACAGACAAAAACAAAACAGGAGACATGCAAATCAAATTCTCCTCTTCATGATCAGAAAAAGGTGACTAATCTCATACACTTTACAGATTCTACTGAGCATGCATTCAGTGTATTGTTAAAATTCTGAAACAGTGTATTGACTTAATGTTTAACCATTATCTTCCTGATTTTAGGAGACAGACCGGCAGCACAAAAGTGGTACCGCTGATAGCACGGCTCCATCTGAGAGTGACGTAACAGTAGAATGAAAGGTGTCAGACAATAAGCTGGTGATGTCACTCAGGGAATCTGATGAGCCTGGTGAGGAAGAGCATGAACAAAGCCATTGCACATATCATACAGATGCTGTAGGTCAACAGGGGGAAAAATAAGTGATTTTTTTTTAAATACTATCTGCTCATATTTTACAAATTTGTTTGTGAATCACATGTAAACCAGCTTTTAAGTTCTTTTGATGAGGAAGAAAAACAACATGTACATGTTGTACATGATGATCATGTACACGATCCACCTCACAGGTTGAAATGTTTCCACAATGTAGATGTACTTGTGATATTAGAGGACTTCAGAATATACGAGTTGATTTTGAAAACAAGTGATTGTTTACTCTTTGGGCATTTTGATCACATTCTGTTCATTGCAACATTTTTTATGACTTTTAGCCTGCTTGAACTCCAAGCGCTACAGCAGCGTGTTCAGGCGTTTTTGGAGTGATGACTCATGTAACTTCCTTATTGAAACATGTAAAAAGTCATTCAGTTTTCAATAAAATAGTGTCAGTTTAGATATGAATAGTGCAGACTGCCATTAGTCTGTTATTTGTGCCTAAATGACAATGCATTTTCTCTTCAATCAATTTTGAGACACAAAGGACAGCCGCTGGTCATTTAGAACGACCTTAAAAATGGTTGCTTATCTGCTGTTGACTCCAGCTGCAGACGATTTGAGGGCTAATTGATCCATCATAGATGTTTAATAAAGCCCTCTCCCGTGCCTGGCTCCAAACCTGCATCTGTTTATGGGGAAAGTGGATGGCTCAAGTATAGGTGGAATATGCTTTTTGACTCAGGTTTAAACAGCATGTAAAATTAACAGAGAAAGGTTGTAGGTAAGCATGTGCCTCCTTAGGACTCTGGCAGTACGAAACAAACCAAGCCTCTCCCTCAAGTTGCCACCATTGGATGCCATAAGCAGCTGCTCACAGAGGTCTGGGGAAGAGTGAAAGATCTGATCAGACTAATCTGATGTGTCATTCCATTAGACATTACCGGGTCAAGTAGTTCGATGCAAATTAATTCCATGCCAGCTTCTTCCATGTCTACCTATTAGACTTCTGAAGCATTATTTTTGCGTTCCACACTGGTACCAAATTTGAACTAGAAATATCCAGTTTTTCCTCTGAGAGATAGTTGCATATTTAGGCTACATACAAGGCATTTTGTGAACTGCATAACTCCTGATTCTATAGAATTGAAATCCTGGGATTTTGAAAACACTGCCTTCTAAGAGTAACATTCCCATAAATGGGCTTGTGTGCTGAAAAAAAAGTTAGATATGATAATAGTACATAATGATAATGTATTCCATAAATCACATAACGATCACTGTCTACTGATGTCAAAGTCAGTGTGATGTCACTTGAGACGAAGAGTATGTTTTTGCCAGGCTAAATAACCAGAATCACTGAATCTGAGTTGCAATCTGTGGATGCTGGGCATTCCCCCTCTGAGGCTTTAGAGGAATATAAAGACATATACAACGGTAAAACAAAGATGGAAGAAGACAATAGTCAAGGCGAAGAGGAAATAAAGGTGAAGCCAGCTGTCACACTTGGACACGAGACAGAAATGTATTAGATGAGGAAAAGGTGATGAGGCACTGTTGTGTCCAAATGACTCCCATTCAAACCTACAGTGATCAAAATGGTTTGATTCAATGATTTCCAATGTTATGAACTAACAAACAAAACCCCTCTTGATAGTGAAGACATGGTTTTACTGCTGTGATGTGAATGATTGCTGTCAGAAACTATTTGCTGAGACTGAGATTGTTTTCTATGACATAAATTAATTATTGATTTTTTGTGGCCTACAGAGTGAATATCTGCAACCAGAGGAGACACACACAGAAACCACACCATTGGCCAATCTCCAACATCTGCATTTTACTGAGCAAGTGGGTGAATTGTGAATATGCTATTTGTAAACTTGAGAAGGAAAGATTGTAGTTACTGAGAAAGTCAACATGATGCAAATATGTTATGATGAAAATAAGATAAACTGACTTAATGTTAACCATCATCTTTCTGTCCACCTCATTTTAGGCGGCATGTTGTCAACATGGAAGTGGAAACACTGATAGCATGGTGTCCTCTGAGAGTGATGCAATAGCAGAGCCAAAGATGTCAGTCAATCAGTTGATGATGTCACACGGGAAAAATGAAAAGTCTAGGGAGGAAATCAAAATTGACACAGTGTGCATGATGGCACTTAACAGTAAACACATAACGGATACACTGGCAGAAACGATAATGCCAAATATTCTTCAGGCTAGATCAGAGGACCTAAGACCTCTTGTTGATGACGCCTTCAATAAGATCAGTGAGGATCACATGAAGCAATTGGCATCTGGACAAGTTGACTGTGAGATGATGACTCTTCTTTCTGATTTGATATTGGATGTCATACAGATCCATACAAGAGACACGTTGGACCAGTTCATGCATAAGGTTCAGCAATTTAAGCTTTCTTCTCGGGACAGTGTTACTTTGGACTTACCCACTGTCTCGAAGGAGATCATTAACACCAGACTGGGAAATTCGATTCCCGAAGTTTTTGCTGAGGCTTTAAAAGTAAAGACCATCGAGGGCATTGAGAGCTCAGAAAAACTGACAGAAATGATTTCAAGCGAGGTGGCCCAGAAGGTCAACTCAGCACTATCTAGGGTCAGCAAGTTACCAACCAGCAAGTCCAGCGAGATACAATCTATTTTTGTAGATAGTTCTGTGTCTTGCACTGATGCTCTTCATAGTATGGTGAAACACTGCGCAAAAATATTGCAGTTCTGTTTCTGCAAACTGAAGAGCTGTAAACCACGAGTACGATTTGGAAAATGCCTGAAACGTGCAAACAAACCATCTTCAGCATCTCTTGTGCCACCAGCACAAGCAGAGGATCAGACATCTGACAAGTTTATCAAGGAGGTTGTTAGCGATATTGTTGAGAAGAGGGCATCTGAAATCTCTGTGTATCTGTGTGGGACTCCAGAGGGTGAGTCTTCTGAAGCTGCACTCAGAGACATTTCCAAAATGTTTGTTGAGGACCTGAAGAGCGCTGAGATAAAGAAGAAGAACTTTAGATGCATGTTTAAGATCAGGAGATTCTTTGCAAAGTGCTTTGCCAGGTCATTCATCCACAGCATGATGGCAAAACTACAAGGGGCATGTGTGAAGACATCCGAGTCCAGGACATCAAGGGGTAGTTTGCCAGATGTTGAGTGTCCTTCACAAAGCTCAGCAATTCAGAGCATGTCTCGAAAGCTAAGTGAGAGCGAGATACAGTCTCTGTCTAACTATGTTGAGCAAATGGTAGATCAGATATTCACAGATGTGAGGGAGGACCTTGGAGAGAAACATTGCACTGATGCGGTTGCCTACCAAAGTTTTGAGAATGCCATATACAGTGACCACAGCAAATTCCTAAAGCGGCTCACTACTATGATCTTTCATTTCCTGACTGGGATGCAGGCAGCTCGAAATCTGTGTAACCCCATTATCAGCACGAGTTCAGACTCTGCCATCCAGACTCTGTACCTAATGACAGAGGACGCAGTAAAGCGTTTCTTCCTGGGGTTATCCCTCTTCCTGAAATCAGAGTTATCAAGTAAGACCAGCATTGCACATGTCACTGTGGATGACATTAACAATACACTATCAAATGCGCAGACCAGGAATACCGCGGCAGAAAAGGAGGACATGCCTGCATGGATCCCAATTGACATCAGTGAGAATGCACACCAGACAGCAGCAGAGAATCACAGAGAGCTGGTCACTGCATTGCTCACTGACCTACTGCTACGAATCAGCAAGGACGGCAGGTCCCTCAACCTGTGCTCAACAGACTTTGCCAACATAATGAATCGTCTGTCAGACAAGATTTTAGTACGAATCAGAGGGTCTGCTGCCTCTGCACATCCTGACAGCCCTAATGTTAAGAAGATGAGCAAAGCTGTCTTTAAAGTCCTGCGAGAGGAACACCATACTGCTGACAACATGATGGCAAACATGTTCATGAATGTCACAACTTTTGATGATGCTGTTGTCAGAATAGTCACCGGTTTCCTGAGGAACCACACATAAGCATCGTCATTGACTGCCATCCTCAAATGTTGGTTAAGCAACACTTAAAACCGTTTTGGTTTTGCAAGAGACTTTTAATCGGAAATGTCTGTCTTTTAAAGTGGGTTTTCCCCGGGATCTCCGGTTTATCCCACACTGCCTAAAAATATTCCGCATTTTCCCAAATAAATCTGTGTAACTCCATTATCAGCACAAGTTCAGATTCTGCCAGCCACACAGTCAAGCATCTCTTCCATGATTTGCCCCTCCTGAAATGGGAGATATGAAGTAAGACCTTCATTGTGCATGTAATTGGATGACATTAACAAGATGCTGTCAAAAGTGCAGAACAGGAACATTGTGACAGAAATGGCACACATGCCTACATGGATTCCAAATGATGAGACGACTGTATTAAGTGGGTTTTCCCCGGGAACTCCGGTTTATCCCACATTGCCCCGAAAACATTCATTCATTATTGAAGAGAATGTACAAAACAATGCACCTATCATCCAGATGCTGTAGGTCAACTGGGAAAATAAATGACTTAAGTGTTTTTTTTTCAAATGTTATAAAGTATTTGCACATATCCACTTATTATTTCATATGCTCACATTTAAGATATTCTGCACTATTCTGTATCTTTTATTTGGACATTCAAGCAAATAACAAAGCCCTTGCATACAAAAATATTCAGTTTAGTGGTGCATAGGTTAAAAATCTTATTCCAAAATAAGGGACTCCTCAATCACAGCTGCAATTAATCAAGTTCTCTTATCTATCTAGTATCTGTCTCCAAAAACAATTTGTTTAAAGGGGAAATGATTCAAGTTCAGGTTAAAAAGACATGCACTTTGGGCTGCAGTGAACCCGCAGGAATGTTTCATCGTGCATTAAAATAGAGAAATTAGAATAACCACTTGGATATTTAATTGTTCATCGAAGCAAATGTCATGTACACATTACAGAGATTTTTTTTCCGGATTACTTTGTTTTCGTGTCATGTGCAGTGACATCACAGTCGGTCACTGATGTCACTGACAAGTGAAATCATTCTACCGAAAATACTGAACAGAAGTGGGATTTTTTCCTCTGTTACAGCAAAGCCTGTTGATCCACACTCCGGTCCAATAAACAAGAAGTGATAAAGGCGAACACATAGTTCATTTACTTTTTCTGCTGTTATATTCACCATCTGAAAATATGGACTCAGAATACATCGCAACACATTTTGGAGAATGTCTGGCTGAAGGACTTGCCAAAGTGTTCGAGCGGCGGCCTGCTGACCCCATTACCTGTTTAGCCCACTGGATTTATAGACGCAATGAACAGGTATGATGTAGTTTATTTTTGTCACTAAATTTTATTTGGGCCATGCACCCAAAAATTTTTTGATTCTGTCTATGCCTTATATAGTGAGAACATATACAGTTTAGTGTCTGACTTCACACAGAAGTTATGTGTTTGCCAGGCTAAGGTGAGAGATAAAATACCCTATCCAACTGAGACACAACCTGTGGATGCTAGTTCTTCCCCCTCTAAGGCTCCAGAGAAACCTAAAGAAATACCTGACAAGAGGATGGACACAAAAGCCAAGTTAAGGAAAAAATATAAAGCCAAATTTGAAGCCAAATCACGTGTAGAAAAGAAAGAAATTGAGCAAGATGAGGAGAAGGTAACAAGGCACCTAATGAACAAATGATTCCTATTGTAATCTGCAGTTCAACATGGTTTGACTAAATTGTGTTTCTTTTGTCAACCACTCAACAGGTGGATGAAAACAGGTCAAGCTAACCTGCTGATTCCATCTGAGTTAAGTCAATATGGTCCACAGGAAGAGGGTCTGCAACCAAAGGATACACTTACTAGTATATTATATTATATATATCATATTATATTATATTATATATTTCATACTTCTTTTTATCATTATTTTTGTTATTGTTGTTAGTGTTTTGTTATTATCAGCTACCGGATCGTTAGACTCTGTCTGTCTGTCTGTCTGTCTGTCTACTATTGAGACACATTTTCCTCTTCTTCACAGCCATTGAACTCTTTACAGATTCTGAACATGTGAGTGTATTGGGATGCAGAATGTTTGTGTTAAAGTTTGACAAGCACTGATAAATTGATTCAATGTTCAACTATTATCTTCCTGACCAGCTCTATTGAGGACTTAGAGAGACATGCGAGACGCTTGATAACACGGCTCCATCTGAGTGCCTGAATAGCAATGAGCTCGTGCTGTGACATAGGGAACTTGAAAATGTACAACAAAGGGTTGTATAAAACACACACAAAAATTATGGAGTGAAAACAAAACAAAAATATCAATGCTTGATGATTACTGTGTTCCAATTACAACACAACAGTTCCACTAATGAAAAATGATCAAATCATAACATGATAAAAGACACGTCAATAAAACATTTGTGCACAACTAACTGACTGACTTGATGAATGCCGTTCTCTAATGCATGTACAATATTTCAGAGTAGGTGGTTAAAAACTAGCTTGTTAGAAACTCACCTTGCATTTTGTGTCTTCCTTGAGTTCGATTCCCTGTCAGAGTCCTCTTGATTTTCTTCCAGCAGCTTCAGACTGTGAGGACTGATTGTCAAACTTCTTGATAATTTGAGGTATCTTCTAAAAAAAAAAAAACATATGAAAGGAAAAAGCTAGGGTATGTACACCCCACCCCAAGTTGGGATCACGTGCTCATTTTAAAATTTCAAAAAAAAAATGCCTAATGAAACATTTCAAACACATCGTTTAAATTACTGGGTTAACTTAATCTGAACCCTTGTGGGTGTATGTGCTACATTACACATTTTGGACACACGCACACACACATTTTGGAGATAACGTTAAACACTTTAGAATTAATCATTTTAGTGGTTCACGCAGACCAAATACACTGTGGTTGATAACTGATAGCATTTTACTGTTTTTGTAACTGAGAAGATTACGTAGGACCTAAAAGCAGCTCTGGGCGGGCGGCACTGTGACAGTTAGCAGATACAAACAATTAATATAGTTACAAATTACACTTACAAGAGTTGTAAACTGAATATTGAACATTTATATGCTGTAAAAATTACTAAGGAAGAGTTAATCTTACAGCAGTTTTTCATATCTGAAAGCGCCAATTCATCCACTTGAGTACGGTCGACTTCAGCTCGTTAATAAGTACAAATTCGCTGGTTAATATTCATGAGGCGCGTGCCAGAATGCTACTTCCTGGTTGGCTGACAGGCTGCCTCTGCACACGCCTGATTCTTAATATGGTGCCAGCGACGACGTAGTTTCTCTTCTGTAACCTTTGATCCACGGTGAAGGGCCACTAGTGATGCGTAAAGACTGGGGTTTTTTGTTTAATTGAAAAAAAATATCTCTGCTTAACTGCAGTTGGCTCCAGCTGCAGTGACTGACTACGTGACGGATCATTGATTGATCACAGCCGAGTTTAATCAGGCGCTCGTCTGTATTTGTTTGGGGAGGGGGGAGTGGTTGGATCAAGTTTAGGTGGACTTAAAATGCGCTTTTAGCTTTGGGAGACTCACGGGAATTTTTCAGTTTGCGGAAAAATGAAAGGAGAAGGTAGCGTAAAAATATAAATCTTAAAAGAATTTGTTTTCAGAAAGCGCGGAGACGATGGGAGTCGTGGCGAACGTCGTAACCAACGTCGCGGCCGCACTTGGCGGCCTCATTGTGGCTTTTTCGAACTTTTTCACCGACGTGTTTCTGACAACACCACTGAAGGCCACTCTGACACATTTAGAGGAGACTGAACTTAAAACACTAAAAGGAGGTGAGTGGTTATCTTATTTCCTTATTAAAAGAGTAGAATTGTATATACCTGGCTTTTTTTATTATTATCTAGGCTTGTGGGTATTTGGTACTTTTATTTTGAAGGGTTGTGGTATGCGTTCAGTCTTTTTAAATCCCCATTTCTTCCAGAAAAAAAGGCATTTAAAGCCAAATCTTTGTGGGAGAAGTCTGGAGCTGTTATCATGGCTGTACGGAGACCTGGCTGATTTTTGTGCAGAGAGGTAATGTCATAAGATAATTCATCCCCAACCTCCTTATGATATAATTATGGATGTTATCCTAAGGTCACAGAGGCACTTAAACCTTTTTGTCATCTGAGGTTTGATGTATTCTGTGGTGTGTGCGTGTGTAGACACGTATTTCAGTCCAACCCACAGTGGTAAATTGAAAGTAGTGGCTATGTGTATTGTTATTGGCAGATAATAACTTGTCAATTGTTGTCCACTGTCTGCAGGAGGCTGAAGAGCTGTCCTCTCTGAAACCCCAGCTGGACGAGCTTGGGATCCCTCTATATGCTGTGGTGAAAGAAGACGTGGGCACAGAGGTCCAGAACTTCAGACCCCACTTCAAGGGAGAGATCTTCTTGGATGAAAAGGTGCCTTTATTTCCATAATGAATCCATGCAACAACTGTCCTATTTGTTATGCTGATTTTAAATTGTCCTAGTTGCAAACACACTGAAGTCATTCATGATTTGTAGGATATCAATTTTGTTCACCACTGAACCACTGAAGCCTGAATTGTATGCTTTCAGAGGCGCTTTTATGGACCCCGTGAGAGGAAGATGGGTCTTCTGGCATTCCTCCGTGTTGGAGTGTGGGTGAATGGCTTGAGGGCCTTTAGGAAGGGCTTCGTGGGAAATGTTTTTGGAGAGGGATTTGTCCTAGGTGGAGTCTTCGTCATTGGACCAGGACAGCAGGTAATAATTTCAGTATTTTAAAATATTAATCAGTGATCATCTTTATGCAAATGGTGGTACATATAAACAGTGATGTACCTATATACTCAATAAGACGACTACACTTCAGACTATTTGTATTAAGTTAGTGTTTTCAAAGGAAAACTTGCACCCAATGATGGTATGAAGTGTGTCATTCATTACAACCCTGGACAAAGTTCCATAAAGTTGTTGACTAAGGTCTTTGTTTCACTCCTCCAGGGAATTCTGCTGGAACACAGAGAGATTGAGTTTGGTGATAAAGTCAAGATAGGAGAGGTCATCCGAGCTGCCAGGAGAATGCCGAGGGAACTGATGCCTTTAGAAAGGAAATAATGCGTCAGTGTCCTCTTCAAGATGAAAAATTGTAAAATTCTATTTGTTTGCTGTTTGACAATCCCAAATCTTTATCAGTACAGATTCACATAAGTGAGAGAAGAGGAATTGCCCTTAAATGTAGTGTTTCAAAACGGTACTGTGGACTTTGTGTGATTGTGGCTATAGTGGTCTCCTTGGAGTTCTAATACAGAATGCTTGTTTGGGTTTATGAATGTGCACCAAGAGGCTGTCTGAGTGTGTTTATGATGGTCTGTCTCTAAACTCTGTAGAGAGAGCAGGCCTGATGTCTAATGCTCAGTTCCTCTTGGTGTATTTGTATGTTATACTGGGAACCAAGTGACCATAACCTTAACACAATAAAACTTGTCTATGTGCTGACTAGCTTGGCTTCGTCAATCAGTTCTAATTGGGAAGAAAGTTGCCTTTCTGGGATTACATCTGAAGCTGTTAAACAATTGCTTATGCTGATGTCCATACTATATCTACATGTTTTCTGTTTATTACGTTGGTAATAAAAAAGTGCATAAAAATATAGCATTTAAATTTAGCAGCTGTAGTTTGCTTGTAGTTGATAATGACAAAGTAAAGTATCAGCTGTGAACCTTTTACAATTTTTCTTTTTAAACTTTCCTCATGAGATACTTTGCATAATTATGCATTTTATTATTCAACATGTCGGTTTACAGGGGTGTATATTGTGTAATAATATTTTCACATCTTGTTATAAGGTTTTATCGTGTTCCATCCTAAAGACAGCAAATAGGAAAGAAATGTGAGTAATGTCAAACCTGTGGGGTAACGGGACGTGTCATTGGTATAAATCTTCGATTTACTTTACAATGGGCGAAAAAGTGCAGGGATTTGTGAAATATCTCCCTCCAGTGTTCATCAGGTCCACGACATCATTTTTGATCAAATTATTTTTGTTAGTTACTGTACTTTTAGTGTTGTGTTGATTTGTTCACTGCAGTCTGTATCTAATCTACGGCGGAGGCAAACTTGATGCTTGAATCAAACTCAAACCACATTGTCAATAGACACAAAAAATGCACAATGAAAATAATGGGAAACTTATCGGTAAAATGTTGCGTTTTGTTATGGGATATTTGACGGGAATGATTCATCTCCGTTGAAATATACTGTAGAACCTGTGGGATTATTGGCATTTGGGTTACCTAATCAGAGTGTCTTGATTGAGCACCGAGCAGCCAATCCAAGCGGTGCGAGGGCGGGCCTTGGTCAACAGGAGCAATGTCCCAGTGAGTTGGGTCATTTTGCACAACATGGATTCAGGTAGGCTAACTATTCAACCTGGTTTTGTTATTTTGGAGTACATTCGGAGTTATAGATTACTATCAAAAGCCGTGGGAAGGTCTCCTGATGTTACTGATGTCTCATGGTTGTTTTTAGTAACTGTTTTCTTGGTGTATTAGTGTATTGAAAAGGGATACTACAAAGAGCAAAGAAATTGCGTTCCCCGTTCTCCGTTGGAAGCACACAATGTGTCATGGCGTTTGTTATCCTAGCGAAAAAAAAACCTTCTCTCTTTCAATGGGTATACTGAATGAAGGAAAACATTCTCAAAAATAATTGTTTCATTAAAGCCTGAGCAAATACATTTTCGAGTTTTATCGTTCAATAGTGAAGATGAAAATTCCGACTCAGACTTCGTCGCGTGTTTACTGTTGACGTCGCTGTCCGTGGTGCTGAAGGATCTTGAGGAGCGTGAGGGAACCCCAAGGTGACGACATGAGGACACTGTTATCAAGGATTAAGTTTGGTGACTTGTATCCATGGCATCGAAAGCATGTGACCCACAGTCTGACCCACCTCCGGTCTACATGAAACTGAAATCATAATTTTGGCTTTTGATCCAAATATATAGTGGTTATAGACCTGTCTAGTAATTCTTGAGTTTGGACCAGTAGGTTGTAACACAAACACGTACTATAGAGATTTTTAAATATGATCCTGGGCTTAATATATTTAATTTGCTCTAAGATTTAGATTCCTGAGAGAGATGCAACATGGACAGGAATGGGCCAAATTGTGACTCCAGGGTGGCGAAGAGTCAGCTATCATGTCACAAAAAAATCTGCACCGGTGAGTTGAAATAACCCCCACATTTCACAAGAGACAACATAACAAACAACCACGGAAGTTAAAATTTGTTCAAATACTCATAATGCGTGTCCATCCACCCATCCATTCTCTATCTGCTTATCCTGTTCAAGGTCACACGGGGGCTGGATCCTCTCCCAGTTTTAATTGAGTGAGAGGCGGGGTACACAGTGGAAGGGCTAACACAGAGACAGACAGCTCAATCACACTCCCATTCACAACAATGGGCAATTTAAGAGTTTCCAATTCACCTAAGTCGTTGGAGGTGGGGGGAAACCAGAGTGCCCAGAGGAAACCCATGTGAACACAGGGAGAACATGCAAACTCCAATCAGAAAGGCCAAAGTTGATCTACGCTGGTTTTGAACCCATGACCTTCCTGCTGTGGGCCAACAGTGTTAACAGTGTTTAAATCCCTACCTCTTTCCTTCTGTTGTATGTTACTGTAGGACGCTCCATCCGGTGCTGAGCCTCCGGTGGAGTGTGTGTGAAAGGGGACCCTGCCAGCGTCCATGGCTCACTCGTCAGACCCCTCCCGCAGGGACAAGACCCCCGGGACCCATGGGTCACACACGGCTACACGTAACCTCTTACGGAAGAAGGAGCAGCGTCGACGAGGAATCCGATCCTCCTCACCCATGGGCAGGGTCATCCTCATCAACTCTCCAGTGGATGGTAAGGAGTAGTTGAGCTGCTTGCTTGGGTGAAGTACATTTTAGAAGTCACTGCAGCATGAAGTGTATATAAAAAGTTAAAGGATGATTCTTGTATATATATATATATATTATACCATAATTTGGCAAGGAAAATACAAGGAAATACCAAGATTTGAGACCATTAGTGCCCAATTGAGTGACACACCAACTTTGTGATAATTTAAGGTGGAGATGACAGTGAGGACATCCATACAATCACTGTGGATAAAAGTTTGGATGGCAAGCTGGGCTTCAGTGTGCGTGGAGGCTCAGAACATGGCCTTAGTATTTTTGTCAGTAAGGTGGAGGATGACAGTACAG
The DNA here is from genome assembly GCA_900303265.1 of Brotula barbata. Taxonomy (NCBI): domain Eukaryota; kingdom Metazoa; phylum Chordata; class Actinopteri; order Ophidiiformes; family Ophidiidae; genus Brotula; species Brotula barbata. The sequence goes on along the minus strand of OMNV01025950.1, from coordinate 70,585 downwards.
CAGGTAATCACCAAATCACTGTCATATGGAAATATTTGATACAACATGTTTCTCTGATGTATTGTGTGTGTATGCATGCACATTTTGACAAGATTTCTGCGTGAATGTTTGTTTTTTGGCAGAGCTAGCAGGCCTCCGTGTGGGTGATAAACTGGTGGAGGTGAATGGCATCAGCCTGGAGAGCATCACCATGAGCAGTGCTGTTAAGGTCCTGACAGGGAACAACAGGCTGAGGATGGTGGTGAGACGTGTCGGCAAGGTCCCTGGCATCCGCTACTCTAAAGAGAAGACAACCTGGTGAAGTCACCTATAATCAGGTCATTTTCTACATCTCTGCTCAGAATGTTCATAGGATAATCGGTAATGTGTTTTTCAGGGTGGACCTCATACACAGACGTATGGTGGTGGAAGAAAGTGGACAGACGCCCTCGGAAACCAGCTCAGGCAGCGACCTCCAAAGAATTGTCCACCTCTATACTACTTCAGATGACTACTGCCTGGGGTTCAACATCCGTGGGGGCAAGGAATTTGGTCTGGGCATCTATGTCTCCAAGTAAGTATCACTTCAATGGAAACACTTTTTTATCATGTTTTGTCTTATTTAATCTCTCTTGACTATGTTTATTGATCTGTCTCTCTCTCGTCACATTCTGTCAGATTGGATCCCGGTGGTTTGGCTGAACAGAATGGAATCAAGATGGGTGATCAGATCCTGGCTGCAAATGGGGTTAGCTTTGAGGACATCAGCCACAGCAATGCTGTGGAGGTGCTAAAGAGCCACACACATGTTATGCTGACCATCAAGGTGAGGATGATGATGTAGAGCTGCCTTCTTTTTCAATTATTTCAAAAAACATTTGTCTTGGTAAGGTTAAAAATGTGATAGCCACAAAGCCACCAGCTGTTTTTGACATTTTATATTTTTGGGCATTTGCATTTTAAAATGTGTAAGAATAATAGTTTGCGAAACAAAATTATAATGAATTAATAATGTTATCGTGATCTTAAAAGGACGCCCTAATAATTCTTACTACATGTCGAACAGTCAGAGTTGAACGTGGGGTTGAATTGTGTGATAAGGATGAGTTGAAGAGACTGTATCACATTCCATAATGAGTCATTGTGTTTGGAGCACCCTTACCAGACAAGATGTCAGTGCTTTCAGTACTGTTGCTGCTGCTAAATGACCTTACACACTTCAACTTTCTGACCTCTTTTCTATCATTCATCTTTAATTTTTACACACACAAAGACCTAATATTAATTCATACAAGTACATGAGATGCACTGCTACACACTGACTATAGTGACAGTTTGTGTGGCAGGGCTGACAGCTGGCACGCAGTCGTAATATTCTTCGCTCACTTTACTTGTCCGAGCTTGGGTTTCGTGCTGTGAAAAATAGCCAGGCCGTGTGCATTATTCACCAGGTGGCTGGGATCAGGTGATGATCAAAGCATACAGCCCTGTTTTGTTTAAGTTTTATTTTTGGGTCCAGTTTGTTCCCTTGGGAAAGAAACACAAAAATGAATTGTGTTGTAGATTTAGGGAGCAAAGTCAAGCAGGGAATTTAATTTCTCTGAAAGGGGAAAGAGAAAGAGAAGGAGGATGCGCATGGTCTTGGTTCTCTGTGTGGCTCTAGGGTTACACTTTATCAAATATAGTGATCCCATAAAAGTTTCAAGATCTCTACTGTATCCTATTTGCATATCTGTGACCATATCTTTGCAGGAAGCAGGACGATACCCTGCTTATAAGGAGATGGTGGCTGAATATAGGTGGCTCAATAAGTGTATGTATCTCTTTTTTTTCTCATATTTCAGCAAAAGTGTTTCAATACCAAGAAAGCAACAAGTCTGTAGTCTCTTTACATAGAAAAGCGCCTGTTTTTGTATGAAGGTTTGAATGTAAGTCTAAACCTCTGTGATGTGAATATATAGATAATTATCCCTCGTAATGCTGGTTTATATAACTTCCTCAGTGGCCAATGGAACTCAGAAATCATCATCCCAGGGTTCTGAATCCACCTCCTCAGCCTCCTCTCTGTCATCTGGGACCCCGGTCAGTTCCCTCAGTGGCCTGTCCCAGGTTATGTTCCCCCCAAGTCTGCCATTTGGCTCAGACATGGTGGATGTCTGCATTTCCACTGAAGACTTGAGGTCAGGGTCTGTCTGTGTTATGATTTCTGACATGTCCTGTATATTTGTCCTGTCTCAAAAGCTGCGCATAGGAATTTGGTGGAAAGTTAGGCCACGGATCAAGGAAGATTTTAATTATATTAAAATATACATAACACATTTATAAAGCACTAGACACGATTGTTTATTGTTTGAACTGGGCACAGAGACGAAACTCTTTCAGTTTCATTCAGATTCACATCCAACAGAGGATTGAATATTAATAAAGATTTCGCTACAGTTTCAGATGAATTTTGATCTATATTCCCACACTTGGCTGATTCATCCTGCAGCAATAACAACACAAATATTGCCTTATATGTAAGAGATTAATTTGTCAAAGAAAAACATCCATAAGAGTTTAGAGAATATCATAATCATTTGTTTTTGTAGGTCTGAGTCAGATCGGACTGAGACTGCCATCCAGACAGACCTTCCCTCTCAGAGGACAGAAGACCTCACGCGCAGCCTGGGACCTACGACTCTGCTTAAAGACACAGTGGTCGATGGAGAAGAGGACAAGAAGAAAGAGTCCGCAAAGACCGCCGTGCTGATGGCTCTTAGTAGACCCAGCCGACCAATCACCAGGTCGCAGAGCCAAGTCACTGTGGCAGGTGAGACAATGATGTTGGTGGACTTCATAAGAAGAGAGGGTGGAATGCTTTAATTGTACACAACAGTTTCAGCGTTTATTTGATGTTGATTTCCACACATTGCTGCTGTTCGACCGTAGAAATCAATCAGAAGAAAGAAAAGAAGCACAAGGGGAAGGACCCAGAGGAGAAGAGCACCCTGCAACGCTCAAAGACCTTCGTCAACTTGCTGTTCAAGCGCTCCAAGTCCCTGTCATCTGCAGAGGCTAAAAGAGGTATTGCATTTCTTCATCCTCAAATGCACAATTTATGTTAACAGCTTGAAAAATACGCGATTAAGATTTACAGAGATAGAATTTATATTATTCATCATAAAGGTTTTATTGATTTATCTTTTGGCCTTCGCATAAAACAGCCATTTTTGTTAATATTGTTGGTTGAACCACGGAGAGGTAATATGATGCATCCAGTAGATACAAATCATACATCTCTCCTCTGTCATGGCCCCAGAGGGACAAAAGCACGGACTGGCAAATGCAGAGATGCTCGGTGTAGTGGAGGACATGGCCCGCAGGCTGCTGACTGAGGAGGAGGTGGCTGTTGTGATGAAGACATGCCGAAGGGTGAGGAGCTACAGACTGAGGCACAGCTGTTTTTAGAAACTTTATAACTGTCTCTGAAGAAGTAAAGTATACTAATTTATTTTCTTTTTATTTACAAAGTACATTGCAGAGCAGTCGGTGGAGAACTTTATACACCACCTGCTGGCTGTGCTGGACAGGCCTGAAAAACTGCTGCTGCTGAGGGAAATCAGGTAAACAATGATAGGACAGCAAATGGTTGTCCAAAAATAATAAACACGTTTAAACTTTAATGTTGAATTTCTGACATGGAAAATCTATACAAATGTAGAGAAAAATATTTTCAGAAAGTCTTAATTTATCTTTATGTCCTCTTAAAGGCTGTACCTCAAAATGGATAGTACCACTGATACTGTTTGCCCCCTGATTCAACTGTCCATGTGAATATCCACACAAAACAGTGTGTTCAGTGGGGAAATGATTACAAATTCTGCCCAGAAGGGGATTAAGAGTTTTTAAGGATAATCACTTCAAATCCCAATGTTCCAGAATAAGATAGAAAACAAATTAAAAAGGTTTTGTAATTGACTTAATTGTATGTTGTTTCTCAGAATGCTGCTTCCTCCTTTTCACCTGAATGTCTTCAATAACCTGGTGACCCCTTATGAAGTTGAAGCCTATGATATCCTCAAGTATCGTTCACGTGCGTATGATAACTGCTGAGTTTATGGAGTGATGAGGCTTTGACACAATATAAAAGTATATTTGTTGTAGTAACCTTAGGAAATACAAAACACAAATCTCATATACATGGAATTCCAACGCTCTCGTCAGCGATACTCTTGCTCAAATGTGTAAAACGTCATCTTTAAATGCAATACAATACATTTTCTGTATATCGTAATTGCACTTACCTCTTCTGTTTAGTCCGAACTCCGCCCCTGCGTTCTCCTACTTGTGGTCGAGCACCCAAACGGCGTCTCATCACTCCCATCCCAGGTCTGTAACTTTCCCCTCCACTTCAAAAATACTCTGTTCTACTGCTACACTTTTATTGGGCAGAATTTGGTGTAGTCTTCTGGAAAGCGATCTCTGTCACTATTTCTTGACACAGGGACATAATATTAAAAAAAGCTGATGCTGATAGGACATATGTGCTCCCTTCAGACTACAGGGGAGGCTTTGAGCTCCACAATGCTGAGGAGGTGGAGAAGGAGAGCCATCTACTGGAAGGGTTAGAAAAACTCCGTCTGTCTGGGCCCCGGCTGTCCAAAGAGAGGTCACACATGTCCAGAGCCTTCGCCCCGCTGCTGGACATACCCGTGGATGGATATCCCCCACACTCAAGAGACCTGAGACACCCCTCCGCCAGCCCCATGTCACCCAACTGGCTTCTGGCCCGTAATGAAGACTCTAGCCCCCCTCTCAGATCAAACATTGGCACTATCCGCACGGTGCACTTTGATCAGGTTTCACAGTTCTCCACTTCGGACAGAGTGGAGACAACCTCACAAAGGGGAAGATCTCCATTTAGAAATGGCCATTCCAAAGCCAAAAGGGATAAAAGCGGAGAACGGAGTAAAGACACAGTGTTTACACTGCAGACTGCTTCTCGCCGGAGTCGACCCTTGTTGTCACAGGTGTTTGGTTCAAGATCAGGCCAACATGTGGGGAGAGAACAGATGAACGGTCATCAGGCCATGGAGAACGGATACAATGGTGCCAGCCCCAGACAGGAGTATGAGTTCAAAACTGTCAGCATCTCCAAGACCAAACAATCACTGGGTAAATGTGTTTGATTGGGTCTGGTTTGACCTCTGGTTCCTCTGGCAGTCACAATCATATTTATAAATATTTGACTTTCACCCACTGGGCAACCACTGTAGCTGCTAGTTGACACAGGTTTGACATCAACAATATGATTTTAGCAACATCACATACAATAGTACAGGTGTTCAGTCTTTCTTTAGGTATGTAGTACCGCAAATTTAGTATATATTTAGTATGTAAGTATATAAGACCCACACAAAACATACTAAATACTTGTGAAATAAGACATTCTTTGCACTTGGGTCAATGATGATCAGTCTATATGTGGTTTGCAAAATATAATGACTCACAGGGCCATTCATGTTTTTTTATACTCCAGGCATCAGTATATCAGGTGGGATGGAGTCCAAGGTTCAACCAGTGGTGAAGATAGAGAAGATCTTCCCTGGAGGGGCCGCCTCCACTTGTGAAGTTCTCAAGGTAACTGAATTCTTCTTTGTCTGTCTCGCTTTCTCTCTCTCACACTCACACACTTGTTTTCTAACCCTTCCTCTCTCTCTTCCCTTTCTATGCCTCTAGGCTGGATTTGAATTGGTGTCCGTAGATGGAGCATCACTACAAGGAGTTACACATCAGCACGCTGTTGACAACATCCGAAAAGCCTTCAGCAATAAGGCCAAAGACCCCATGGTGTTTGTTGTCAAAGTCCCCAAAAAACTTTGAAAGGACATGCTTAGCTTGGATTTGGATGAAAGCTTGACAACCTCATGGACAATTTGGAATCAGTCAGTAAACTGGAAACCCTGAAACACCCTTGTGAAGCTGGACAACACAAAGACTCTGGTGTGTTCTGGGGTCAGGTATGTAATTTTGCCATTAACATTAATGTTAGGAATGGAGATGGACAGGAAACATACAACCTTGTGAGAGCTATTGGGTTGAAAAACGGAAACAGGCGAAGGCAGTAGGTTACAGCACTCCAGCAGGATTAAACTAATGAACACGGTGAAATGAGACCGATTGGTAACAGAAAAGAGATGCCGTGAAGGAGATATCTCCGCCGGACATTACAGTGATTTTCATGTTCAAAATACTTGACTGTATTTGACTGTATCACAACCCATAGGCCAACGCTTGGCAAGTGTATTTCCTTACATTTTATGTGTTAACATCCTTATTGAGTACAACTCAACAATACAAACTAAATGATTTATTTGATTTTTTTTTAGAACAATGGTGCATTCCTCTGCTCCTTCATTTTTAAATATACTAACCGTAACCTGAGTGCCTTTGAGAAGCCTTTGAACTGAAAATATAATCTAGTCTGACACCATGTGGTGAACAGGTTTGGAGATATGGATGGTTGTGACCTGAAGAGGGCAGACGTTAGCTGGTTAGAAACATTTCACAGCTCTATATGTCAAGCTAAACCACAAAAAGTAACACTGTAAATGAGATGAGAACTGTTAAATAAATGATCCATTCTGCCAAGAATGAAAAGCCAACCATGATAAAACTGGTATTCCATGGCCTGGATGAATACCTCCATTCAAATGAGCTGGAAAGTGTGTTGCTGTCATCAAGGCTATGTTTACACCGCAACCTTTTTTGACCACTTGTTTACATCTACTTTCAAAAATGACCCATATCTGATATGTGCTAGTTATAGAACTCTTTGGTTTAGGGTTAATTTAGTTTGGGTTAGTCCAGCTCAGAAATATTTAACCACGAATGGCAGGCCATGAGTTTGACCGCCATTGAATGACATGCAAATTGCAATGAGCAGAAATATCTGATCTGTGTGGTTGAGTCATATTAAGAATTATGGGAATCATACCCGATTTATTTCCACATTCAAGTGTGGACTAAATCTTAACAGAGACTATTCAATTTCATGTGCTTTTTTATTGATTACTCTCATTGTGCACATCTGACGTGTGTCACATGGGAGTAATCACACAGAATTGAGTTGTACCATCCTGACAGTGTAAACATTACCTAAACATAATTTAATGAATGTTAGATATAGATATGTAAGATATGACTGCTTGTATGGAGTTACAGTCTGCTAAATCAACATACAAGACAAAGCCATTTCATTTTTGACCCTTTATTAAAAACATAAGTTGGTTCAACAAATTTACAGCGTGAAAATATACATTTAATGTCTTCATACAAATATGGCAGATTATAAAATTTTACTGAGGAACCATAACAGGCATTCACACATACATTTATATACAGGCATTGTACTGTAGGAGCAAAAAAGAATGCGCAACATTGCTTTGGTCTATTCACAGTGGCATGTTTGAGATGGAGAGCATCTCTGGAAGAAAACCATTATATACCATGGATGATTTTTCAGTATTCAAGATTATCTACAGGGGATGAGTAACAATGTTTAATAACTGACAGAACATTAAGTGTCTTTTGTTGGGCGTGTGTCTGTTTACTGTACAGGGAAGTGAATACAAACAAGATGGATCCTAAGCTGTGGAGGTTGAAGGAAACAGTCATGTCATGGTCAAATTAGTCTGAATTTACAAAAATTTGTGCATCATTCAGTGTGAGATTTCATATCGTTACTGTACAAAAAGCACTTCAATTATGTAATGCATTGAATCAAACAACTCGCGCACACATCAATCAATCCCCTAATTACTACACTGAAGAGCTATTGTGGGAGTATCGAGGCAGGTTTGACTTTTAAGTATTGAATGTAAGTATGGTATACACATTTTTGTCCAAAAAAGGCAGGTTGACCTACATGTGCACTGGTTGTGAGGTGTTAAGGTAGTGTTTGTTACAGGCTTGTTGTATTTGATTACATTATAGACAGATATTTGATACTGTGTTCTGGTATTTTGTCCAACCATTGTACCTATATAGGGTAAAGCTTATCTACGATAAGAGAGAATAGTTTTATAAGGCCTTTTTTTAGTACAAGCCTTATTTAGTAAACTTTAGTCATTTGTTCCACTGTTAAGAAACAAACCACAACTGATTTATCCTGTTTACTTACAAAAGCACAAATCAAATCTGTGCCATACATTGTTGGGAATTTTACTTTGTGTTGAATCTGGTTTATTTTTTAAAAACAATTATCTGTCACAAGTTAAAACTATTATCAAGCGCCTGCTGTCGGGGACCACCCATTAGCAGAGAAGAAGTAGGCGTGCTTTGGAAACAGTTTAATTGGTCACGATATAATTTACACAAATGCTTGAATAGTTCGCTGAATGTGTGGTTTCCCACATTCAGTGTGAAATGACAACAGCCAAGGCTCCATCTGAATGAACCGTATTAATGTAATGTAGACGGGGAGTACAGTGATGACCCAGCAGGAAAGGTGGAGCCATAATAACACAGAAAAAACGCTGAAAAGTCACTGAAGCTACTCATAGGTGACACAAAAGATTATAAAAAGCAGATGGGGACAGGAATTAGTGTAAACACCAACAGACCTTAATAAAAGGTAGAGCGGACTGACATGACCTATTAATGGGTAATGGAGGTCATTGGCTCTCAAGTGGATTTCCTTGGAGACTCGACCAGTGAGGCAGAACCAAAGTGAGGCTGATTTTACACTGCAAATTTATTTACTTCTCATTTCCGATACCTTGTGCCGCGATACTCTGGTGTTTCCATTTAGACAGCTCTTAAGAGATCTGATGTGTGTCATGCAGGTTAAAATAAGACAATTTAGCTGACAGTAGTGCAAATCCAGAGATGGAGAGACTAAAGGTCAAATTTCAGTGGCGGCAATCTCATCAAAGTTGATCTCGTTGCCGCTGCCCTCGTCTTCCTCTCTGCTTTCCAGCTCCTGACTGAGCTCCTGCAGCATCTGTTCCAGCTCTCGGTTCCTGCGATACATCTGCACGTAGTTCTCCTGCAGCTGTTTCTGGTAGCGGATTACCTTGTCCTTCTCCTCTTGCCACACCTTGCGCTCATCCTCAAAATTCCCTGCTAGGTCCTCGGCTCGCTGCCGCTCAAAGGTCAGCTCGGCCCTCATCCTGTCCATCTGAAGCTTCATATTGTGCATGGCCTCTCCCCTGTCCTCCCGCTGGGCCGTTGCCTCTTCGCTATTGTACGCAAGCAGGTGCTCCTCCACTTCCTGGAACACCTGACACTGCCGGTTTCCTGGGCCCTGACTGGCTAATGCTTCTCTGAGGTGGACCAACTCTTCCTCAAGGCGCCCCATCTTCTCTCGCAGAAGCTCCGCTTCACTTTTGCGACGCTGAAGTTCATTCTCGCATACCTCCAGCTCCAGAGTACGTGTGCGGTTTGTTCCGTTGGCCTCCTGGAGCAGGACCTGGGTGTTGGTCAGCTCGCCACGAGTCTCTCTAAGTTGGCCCCGCAGAGAAACAATTTCTCCTACACGCTGGGCTAACTCTCCTTGCACCTCCTTCAGTTGCTGCTTCAGAAGAGAAATTTCCCCTGACTTCTGACACACCTGAGGGGAGAGGGAATAAGATTTACTTTATTGATCCCAAACTGGGAAATTCCTGAAGCTGCTGCAACAGGCTGCCACCTAACACGGCGCCATTTTGCTACCCTATACATTCAGGACACATATTTACAGCAGTAAGCGCTAAATCGTAAAGGAGCATATTGGCAAAAAGGCACAGTGTCAAATAGAAGTAAAAAGTGATTTTCACACTTTGTCTGGGCCGTATAAAAGCACAGGGGTAGGCAGCCAGCCAGCCCGTCTGCATGATTGATGACGCAGCCATTGTGAGCAAAACTCCTTCCTGTAAATACTGGACCCTTCCTGTGACAGCATCTTTATTTTTACTGCATGCAAGCTGACACAAACACACTCACTGTTAAACTGCCTGTCAGGCTGTGGTGAGCACCGCCGCAGTAAGTGCTATGGACATTTTGACTCAAGTGAACAGAGCTGCACTTCACGCAATTTCTTGCAATTATTAAGGAAACAAGTGTGCACATTCTTTTTATCGTAAATGGGTGCATTGTCATTGCCAGATTGATGTGCTAAAAAAAAGCTGTGGTATAATTTGTCAATGTGAGAGGAAATGAGTGATACGGTGTTTGGTGGGGGTTGGGAAATGACAAAATCAATGTGGAGGGCACTTGGACAATCTTATGTATTACAGTTTTAGGTTGCCTGTTACTTTATGTTGTTGATTAAAATGTAGTGTGTAATGAGCCTCTGTTGAATGCCCGGGTCAGTTTCAAAAACGCCACTGCAAATTGTTCTGTATGAGTTCGTTGTCCAACCCACCTCCCACTTGGTCTCCTCCAGACGGGGCCCGAGCTGGATCTTCTCATGCTCATAGGAAGTGCATCGCTCCTCGAGCTGCTCCCTCTCCTTCAGTAGCTGGGAAAAGTCTTCCTGTAGTTTCTTCTTCTCCTGCTGGAGCTGAAAAACCTGCAGCCAATTCACGAGAAGATTTCACGTAAGATATGTAAAGGGCTGACTGCCACAGTTTAACTATGATAACCAGAACGGTAACTGTATTAACATAGGAAACCGTGTAGCCTGACTGAGATACTGACTCACCTGCAGCTGAAGCACCTGCTGGGCTCGCTGCGCCTTCTGTGATGCTGTCTGCATCCGGGTGGCACAGCCCTGTCTCAACTCCTCCAGCTCCAGCTCAAAGCGCTTCTGCTTCTCTTCATAAACCTGCAAAAACAAGAGAGCTCAAGAGGTCAAAGATCCACAATAACAAAATATAAACATTTCATCATATTGTGGTATTTCTAATATTCTGACGCATCGCACTCAGTGTGTAAATAGAGGAATGTAATGACACTGTGTCAAAGTGGTCATTACAGAAAGCTAATATCAAGTTCACAAAGATTGGCTTTATTGTAAAGCCAAAGTGAATTCTAGTTCAAATGTACCAAATAAAATGGCAATTGATTGATCTTGCCACTAAAACATACACATGAGAATATATTTCCACAGTGCAATTCTCCAATGGAGCTAAATAAACATTAATGTTAATATTAAAGGTAAAAGCACTTTGAGCTCTATTCGGTGTATGAAGGGTGCTATACAAATAAAGATTATTATTCTTAAAACATCTCATCATTTTGACCCGAGCAGCAGAGTTTTAATAAGAGCACGTTACTCTCAGAACACCACATCAAGTGCAGTCCATCTGTCTACTGACCTGACAAATTGCAGCTTCGTTTTCATCCAGGTTGTCTCTGAGTTGTTGCAGTTCCAACTCTCTCTCCCTCAGTTTGTCCTCCAAGTCTCTGACCACCCCCTCATAGCCGTCCACAGCTGAAGGGGAGCGCCCGTTGGACCCGTTGTCTGACAGGGGCTGCCCCCGCCCACCTACCGACCCTGAACCTGTGCTCTTACTAGAAGATGAGCGCCCACTGTCTGAGTTGTAATGTCCATGTCCAGCAGCTGGCTGAGAGCTCTTCAGGGGCTCCAGGTGGCCCCCAGAGGCCTCTCCTGATGCCTGGTTGTAGCCTGTGCTGCTGGGAGGTGGCAGGCTGGACAGAGAGTTACGGCCGGAGTCGGACAGGGAGCAGGACTGACTGCCGATGCCACCGCTACGTCCTCCACTGTAGGAGCTTCGTTTCTCTGAGCAGGAAGGTGATGCATCCCTCTGGGAGGGGCTAAGCAGGTTCAGGTTGTTTTGGCTTTCTGATCCATTGGCACAATGGCGAGGAGAGAGGTACTGCATGGAGTTCCGGTTCTTGGGAATGACAGGTTTGAAGGCAGTGGGCCGCAGCACTGTTTTCTCCATGTTCTAGAGGGAGAGCATTGGTGGATTTTCAAGCATGTCTGAATTCACAACACCTTTTTTGTCACGGCTATAAATATCTGTATATAACGTATTAAATTCTGTAAATTCTCTGTTTGCACCTTTACAATCTCACCATTTTGTACAAGTGTTGATCAAACTCAGCTTTGTTTTACACGTCAGAATGAGGTTTGGAGGAAATGATGCAGAAAACATTTCCAGTAACATTTCACTTACATTGTTTCTGTTATTTCACACATTACAAAACCTCCAAATATCATGTATATTTGGACTTCACGTACAAATAATGTCACCATTGCCTCAAAACTAATAATAAAATTGACTTTAAAGGTCTGAACAATGCTTTAGAAAAAGATTGTGAACATGGTGACAGAGATGATCAGGCATTCAACAAGACTCACCTTCTCAAGTTTCCCTGACACAGGGACCAGTTTTGGAGGTGGTCCCCCCATATTCCCATTTGGCCCCAGTCCTTTAGTCTCATCTGCTTCACTCCCTGGGCTGATAGGTGTTATATGGTTATCATTCCAGTCACCTACATAGTCTTCATTCAGGTAAGAATAGTTTACAGTCACACTGTCCTTCTCCAGGCCTCTGCTAGAGGTCATGGAGGTGTGTTTCTTCACTGGTGACACAGTCTGCAGTAAAGGGTCCTGGGGTGAATCAGAACCCAGGCAGGTGTTGCCTGGTGTGGGCCGCCGGACCCTGGCTCCGAGGTCCTGGTAGTGCCCAGGCCGGGTGGCGATGAGGCTGCTGACAGAGCCCATAGGTTCCAGAGAGGAAGATGGGGCATTGGTGGGAGAAGAAGGGCCAGAGCGGTGTCGCCTGCGGGCTCCTCCTCCACTCAGGCCTGAGCTGTGGTGCTCAGCAGATATGGGCAGAGCCTGAACCAGGGCCATGATAGCAGCTCAGCGGAGGTCACTCGCTCTGAGAGAGAAAAAAAACCATGTGATTCTCAGTGATGTAGAACACCAAATACTACACGTAACCAATGGCACGTTTTGCTTTCAGACTCACTGTGGAGCCTCAAGTCCCCAGCAGAGGGTGCTTTCCAGGACTCTTTACAGAGGCTAAACATAGATGATATACCGTAGCTTACAAATGACCCACAAAACCATTCCGGCCCACACACACACACTGAACCAGGACTGGCCATTCATCGAGTCCATTCAAGCAGCACAAATAGGGCTTGAGTCTTGCAAGGCACGAGGCAGCTGAAGCAGAGGATCTCTTTTCACTGGAGATGTGAAATGGTTCCTAACATGCTGGCATTTTGCTGACAGGAACAAAGGCTCCTGTCTCCACACATCAGCCTTGGGAATAACTAAAAGTTTATAGCTGTGGATAATATCTCAAAAGAGACAGGCACAAAAAGAGGACAGGTTCAACTTGCACTCTACAATGCTGCAGAAAGAGGTTTAAAAAGTCACGGAATAAAACTAGGTTTGTACATATGTGTGCTTGGTTTCTCACAAAGTTTCACTTCTTCACTCACATGAATGGTGTTAAATATCAATATGATTATGTAGAATAGTATTGTGGTTCGCCATAGACAGACTGTGATATCATCAATTTGGCCCACGAATGGTCAAGTGGTTTGCAGAAAACAAAGACAAAGAGGAGACCGGGTGATGAGGTCATCGTCCCCAACAACACCACAAGACATTTGAACCACTCGTGCTCGAAGTGAATCATCATGGTGAGTCAAAGAATGTGAGGATCTTGAGTGGTGGGCGTGTCATGTTCCTGAGTGTTTCGGGTTACCGAGTGTTCTTAGCAAGCCCAAGTTAGTGTACCATCGCTGCAGCGTCTCCTCCTTCACTGCAAATTTGTCGTTTGGTGCATCACTGCTGTTTAGGGAAGATTCCAAAGATTCCTTCATGTTTCTTCCAAAATTGTAATTGTCAAAACAACTGTTGACCCAATAAAGACGGAAACCCCGGATGAAGGCATTATATGTATAATAAGGCGAAGAAGAGCTGACAGCAGGACTCCACCAGTATAAGCCTGGCACGGCAAGGACAAAGGCCGTGCCAAATCATTTGCCAATGTGCCAGATTTACTGCAGACTTCCAGGGCTACAACTGGGAATTAACTGTGATTACCACACTTTAATTAGCAGTCAAACTGGCCTGATCCCTATTTATAATAACCGTCAATACAAATCTGGCGCTGCCATATGTTACCATATCCAAGAAGTGTGGATGAGAAACTAACTGCTTATGTCATTTTGTGCATGTTCTATACTATACCAAATGTTACTGCGGTACCTTTTATACTGTTTATTTCAACCAACACATTTTTTTCAGAACGCACAACAAATCCATAGACATTTCTGTGTAAAACAGTATCTGCACACTCTCAGTGCTTTCTGGTTGCCAATTGTTTTTATTGATTTTAAGTTGACAGGAGTGAGAGCTGTTTGTGTCAGAAATGTTTTCGCTCATGTCCAAATAGAATAACATAAGGGCAAAGGATAAGACAGCGACGTGCAGGCATTCCTTATTGATTTTCTGCATGATCACAAACACCATAGAAATCTATTCTTTGGATGCCAAGAGAAAAGCTAAAAAACACATGTAGCCCTTAAAAAAAATCTCTTTCCAAATTTATTTAAAGTAATCCGTTCTAAAAAGAGTCTCACTTAGTCTCTGATGCCATCTAGCTAAAAAAAAAAGAGTTTATGTAAATTGCACCTCGTATGTTTGAAGTCCTTCTATTATAGATACTTTCCTCAGGTCATTATTTTTGGTTGGGGGAGTTCATTTGTTGCCCTATAAGATCTAAGATCTAATCCCTCTGGACTCAAGATGACCGAAAATATGCCGGAACTTAACTAAGGAAAGCGAAAGGGTCTCAAACTGGTTTTAAAGCCCCCTCCATGCATGTGCGGTCCCAGCTTCCCTTTTGTTGTCATAGAGACTGGGGCCTCAAACATTAGAGGGGGGGGAGTTGGTCAGAGGTCTGACAGAGAGGCCAAGACCCCTCCTTAGCATTTAAAAGCCTTCAAACACTCTATCGCTATAGCAATCATCCATTTGCCTTGAGCTGGCCCAGTACAAGATAAACGACTGTGAGGATATATGGTACAGGGGGAGCAATGAGCATGACATAACACGGAATTAAAACCCATATTAAAAATGTTGCCTCTCAATCACAGCAAATTGCACATACTACACATCTTTAGGCGTCATATTTTACGATCATCAACAAATGATGTCTCCACAGAAAACAATGGAGTTAGGCTGTATCAGCTGACTGTGGCTGTGAGCAGACTGTTTTTGTCTGGGAGGACTTAAAACCCTCAGTCACTCCTCCATCAGCAGGAATGTGCGGGCATACCGGCTAATGAGAGCAAAGCTTAAACATAGATCTCGGCGCTCTGAGTCTGATGTCTTATCTTTGACCTGCCACGTGAAGAGGGGAATTCAAGTAATTGCACCTGTGCAGAAACATTTTGCTTTTGAGCTGCCACAACAATAACAACCCTCGCCCGCTCTGGGATACGGCATCACCTCTTGGCCTGCAGGATCTTATCTTTTATCTTTTATTTTCAGCATTGACGGTTCTGTATAATTACTCCTGTAGATCAAACACCGGACAGGAGGCACTGGGGAATCGTTAAATTGCCCCAATTATGAAAATGTGATTGGTAAATGTTTTTCTACAGACGAAGCAGAAACCCTTCGTTAACTGAAATCCTCATTACACCCCGGTCGGACTGAATGCTCTGTGAAAAATGATCTTGTTTCTGTAGTGTCTCCATCTGATGGAAGCTCATTTGCAATATATTTGGAAAAAAGTTGATCAAATTTCCCCCACAATTCTTTACACTGCCCAGTCTGACTGAGCAATTATTTCCTGCAGCCATTAATAGGAGTAATTTGGTACATGTATGTAGTACGCTGGGATAAATTTTGACTCTGGACAAACAAATCAAATAAATCAGTATCATTGGTTGTAGCCATATAGTGTGGCACGTATTGATAGAATATATTTTCTTGACAGTAATTTGCATTTTAAAGAACCTTTAAACTTTTCTGTGATGGACATGGAGCCATAAAAGAAACGGATACTCCGAGATCAATACATACAATCAATATTTTCATTTCAGCTAGATCATCACAGTATGTCTTGTTACTTCACCATGACATCACTGTATGTATGTGTGTTTACCTTTACGCTATATTTAACTTAGAAAAGACTGAACACAGTATTCAAGGGTTATATCCTGACAAAGTACAGTACACACATCTTACAGACTGCCCTGTAACTAACGCGTCATCACACAAACGTGCTTTGAGACAAACCCAGAGCTTGCACTAAATCCGTCTTTGTTGGTGCCACACCATGAACACACATCCACAGCCACAGAGGCTAGGGTCTCAAAATATTCTGCACTCAGGTGACGTGTTGGGCTGGTGAAAAAGGAAAGCTCTGTTATGCTGGTGGTCGTTGCAGGCTACACCAGCTCTGACTCAGAGGAGAGAAAGAGGAAGAAATGAAAAAAAAGGGGGAGGTTGTCTCAATTTGCAACAGAGAGCCTCTGCGTTAGCAAGTGGGAACAAACAAATGAGTTTGAAGCTCCCCTCCTCCACTCTTCATCTTTCTGCCTGAACTTCTGAGTCTCTGCCTCCTGTTTCTTTCCCTCTGCTTATCCTTCTTTCTCTCCCCGTTTCCACTGACATGTGAAAATGGAACACCAGGGGAAAGTGTGACAAATCTATTTTGGTGATGTAGACAACCTAGCTTTCCTACAGGCAGACTTATTGCTTAACAGCCCTCACTGACATGACGGTCACCGTGCCAAATTTTCACAACATACAAATAAGTAGCGGTAGCATTTAGCGCCATCATTATTGGTTCTTTGGAAAATCAATTAATCTACAGATTTTTCCAATTTTAATGAAGTAGGCCATATTTCTATATGTATGTCTACACTCTCATTATGTGTCCATCAGGGTCTGTTTCTTACTGTAAAAAAGACAAGAAGCAGAAATACTAACTTAAATCATAATAAGCCAATAAATAAATAAATTAGTTAAAATAAATCATAACTAAGCCAATTTATAATGCGTAGGCCATTGTCATTTAAGACGTACAGTAGAACTAAACCGCATTGTCACACATCACGTGTTTTAAAGTGTGATATTTACATGTGCCACTTTGCAGAATAATCCATTACCGGTCATTTTAATTGTTTTTTGTTCCAGTTAATCGCTCCAGTATGAGTCAAAACCATGATTTTAACACCTAGTATTTCAATTTTATTATATTCTACTTTATACTAGACATTCATCTATTACCAGCATCGTTACATATACAATTCACCCTCACAAACAAGAAATAAGACCACAAAAATACAGTTGATTCCAATCCATTAAACTTTAACAGCATACACAATCTTCTCATATTTATGTTTTATACTTTGGTACATTTTCTGCTGATACTACTTCAAAATATCTGAATACATTTATCATTAAGAACCAGTCAGTATACGATTAGATGTTTAACCTTCTGTTCTTAAGTTCCTGACGTCTGTGGCGGACGCACAATCGCAACAATTTCCAATGCAATGAACCAGTGTTTACCGCATGGTGAATTCATAGTGAATGAAACCGGAACACCTACCTACATTATCACCAAACAGGCATGTCACTGCTGAGGTCAAAGGCAATAAAATCAACTTCCCTTTTCTTCAACGCTCCTCATCTCTAGCTCCACACTTCATCCATCTGAGTTTCTTACCCAAGCACAAGCGCTGCATTGCTGCACCGGTTGCCTGAACAGCTCCTCCTTTTGATCCCGTCTCAGCTTTAGTCAGCACAGAAACTCACTCTGTTGCTGTTCTCCTGGATGTTTGGCTCCGTTTCTGACCAGCCTTCCTGAGGGAAAATGTCTCGACTCCCCCTCCAAAAAAAGTCCAAGCTCTTTCTCCAGCCAAATACCGCCGATGTGAATGGCAGCACAGTCCCCTCCCCTTCCTCTCTTTTCCTCTCTGTGCCCCTCCACCTCCTCTCAGCACACAATCAGCACAGCCCCAACTCTCTCTGACAGATACACCTCCTCTCTCTCTCTCTCTCTCCTCCTCTGCCATTTCCTTTGACCAAAGAAACTACTCTGCAAAGTCCTCTGTAGCCTTTGTGAGGCAGTAAAAGGAGAAAAACAGAAAGCCGGGGGAAAGACTAGCTGGCAGTCATAGGCTGACAAGAAAGTGGGATTGCACGAGGATATTGTCTCACTTCATCAAATGTCTGGATTATTGTTGCCACAGTATTGGCCTCTGTCAGAACTGAGTCCATAAGTGATGACAGTGTAAAGAATATGCTGGGGGAGCGGGGATGCAGCTTGTGCCAATTTCTTTTTC